>JABMBR010012201.1:0-37808 GCA_018881525.1 Meteorus sp. PSUC_FEM 10030008 | reverse complement strand
GGTTATTTTTAGTTTCTCTCTTGCACTGCAGCGACATCCTATAAGTTGAATGTTGTTGCATGAGTAAAATACTCATAGCCTGGGTGCTGAAGGGTTAATCTAACCATGAAATGTCTTCATCAATAATTCATTTGAAATCTCATATAAACGAAAGCAGCACCAAACATGATATCAGAACCCCAGTCTCGTAACCCAACCTCATATCGCGTTCTGGAGTTAATGTACGTGCGAGCCTCCGAGCTATGGAGACTATACACGGAGTGTATAGTCTCCATACTCCGAGCCATGATTTCGATTTCACAATGGAAAAAATAGTTGATTTACTGCAATCTTGTCCAGATGGCGTTCAATGTAACCTATCTGAGTTTGTGTACGTCAGTATCTTGCAATGATTTTAAGAAGGGAATTATTATAAACCAATTGGTTCCAACAATCTTTAATTTTTGGCTGCTTAGTGTTCATATGATTTACTCCAAACAATATAATTTTACGGATTTTTCTCCATTAATGTGGTCGAAAAATATACTCCCACTACGGGCTATACAAGATTTGGAAACCAGTTATTGTTTCTGCATTTGTAGAATACACTGTTGTGAGGTATCGTATATGATTTCCGATAAGTCCTATTATTTTAATAGAATAAGTTCATTTGTGAATCCTTTTTGTTTATTTCATGTCACATGAAGGGACATTACTAAGTCATAGGGGGAAATGTCGACGATGGAAGGATCTTTAAGTAAATGGACAAATGTTGTCAATGGATGGCAATATCGTTGGTTCGTACTTGATGATAACGCTGGGCTTCTATCATATTACACGGTGAGTCATTCATTATGCATGTAAAAGAGATTACCATGAGATTTTCAATTCGATGATGATCTGATTGAATCAAAAATTTCGATTCCCCTTGTGGGTGAATTTTTCTTTCCATCATAATTCTTTCAGAGTAAGGAAAAAATGATGCGAGGTGCTCGTAGAGGATGTGTTCGATTGAGAGGCGCCGTCATAGGTATCGATGATGAAGATGATAGTACATTTACAATTACAACATCATCATTGAAGGATGATCCGAAAACATTTCATTTCCAAACTCGTAATGGTGAAGAGCGTGAACGTTGGGTGGATGCATTGGAAGATACCATTTTGCGACACTCACACGCTGTAACTATTTCTTTTCAGAATTTTTGGTAAACTACACTACTGCATTGAATAATCATACTTATTGAAAAATATCGTAGCGATGGGATCCAAAGAAAACACTGCCTAAACACGATTTTGATCGTAAAGTTGCCGAGGCCGATGCATATCTTCAATTATTAATTGACCAGATTAAACTATTAGAAAACAAGCAATCTAGTTTAAAAGATGATGAAGAAGAGAAAAAACAAAGATTTTCATCAATACTAATTCAAGCTAATGCAGTGTTGAATTCTGTTAAGCACACAATTGTTCAGTTGCAAATAGCTAAGGTAAAGATTGCATAGACGTAAACGGCGAGCAAGGTTGTGGTGATGGTTGAGATGAAAGTTGAATTTTTTTCGTTTCTTTCAGAACACAGCAATTCCTGTGAATGGTATTTACAAGGGACCGGAAAATGCGAACAATTCGCTTGTGTCACCGACTTTAGTCCATGGTAAATATAACTTCTTCACAATGTTGAGAATGATTCCTCTTGATATTCGAAAACTGTAGAGAAAATTGTATTTAGTTACAGAAAGAGAACCGGAGTCTGTCGTCCAAACTGGTATTGAACTGGGTTCTGAATGTCTCGAGCCCAGAATGCTTGAGCTCACAAACGGTGCGCTAACACCTCTTTATATACGATTTCCTTAATTATTTATGTTTCGCGATTTTGAGTAAACAATGTGAATTCAATTGCATAGACAATTTGAACATTTGTACATGCATTACAGCGCGAGATTTGTTGGTACCTGAGTTCTCCTACTCTTCCTCCGATGAGGATGAAGACTTCTACGATGCTGCTGATGATATTTCTTCTCCGACAGCAACACAAAGTCATTTCCAAAGGTTCTTATTGATTCGTTCTTCTTAGAGATGAGGATTCGAAATTTCGTAAACTCATACCTATCATTCAATTGATTTGTTACAGTCGTCATGATAGCAGCAACCATTTACAGATATCTCAAGATACAGTTGTTGGCGATGGTCGCAAACAACAACCGCAATCTCCACCAATTAAAGTGGACGGTTCAGTTGATTATGATGGTGAGTTAAATCATGAGTTCACACATATACGTGTAGTAACACATTGCAAACGTCTAAAATCAATAAGTCATTTGTGTAATAAAACAATGGCGAAAATTAACGTCATGAAAAAATACAGAAATATGAAAAAATAAATAAAATTCATTATGATATGGCTGCAGTTGACTTTACCGATGTACTAGTCTATTGATTCGATGTTCATTTATACATACAGATATATATGCATATCTGTGCGGCAATAAAGAGCGAATGTGCAGAATGGTATATTTAGACATTTTCTATCGGAAGCATGGATTACGTACAACGAGAAAAGCTACGAACGAAGCACATTTAAACAACAAAATTGCACGCCATGATAAATGTGGCTCAAAACTTATATTTTTCTCCCCATAAAAACTGTTCATTTTTTGTCACGTGTGGTGAGATTTGTTTGGCGTACGATGTGATCAACGGTTTATACAGGCTAGAGTTCCGCCCAACATAGACTGCACACACATAAAAAGTTGCTAGTAATGGAATTTATCAATTTGATTTCTTGGTGGCAAAATGTTGGAGTCTCATGTTATGACCTGTGAGTTAAATGTACTCCTGATTCATATTTAATCAGTTCCGTTTGCGATTGATTCATCATATGCGTCGTTTCCAATATAACAATATAAATAATGCATCATGAATGTTTGAAATATTTTATCTTGAATTAAAGAATGACATCTTGTTTGCAGCATTATACGAAGAAGAGAGCGAACCCGAAAGTAATTATGAAATATTTTTATTTGTGCAACTAATAAGAACACATCTCCAATGTAAGATATTATTCTATGTAATTTTTGTATTTATACTTCCAAGTGGATTCCATGGAAAGTCATGGTTCCGTAGTAACACACCTTCTGTCCCAAGTGAAAATTGGGATGGACTTGACGAAAGTTGCTCTGCCCACGTTCATCCTGGAACGCAGATCACTGCTGGAGATGTATGCGGATTATTTTGCTCATCCAAAACACTTTGTGAGGTACTTTGTGACACATGCAACAAATAGTCTTTTCTTCCGCCAGTATCATTGAAGCTAGTAATTAACGTTTCAATGCTCATTGTATTAATTGGATGCATAGGATAGCAGACATGCCGACACCTAGAGAGCGAATGATACAAGTGGTGCGCTGGTACATGTGTAGTTTTCATGCTGGCCGTAAATCTGGAGTAGCAAAGAAACCATACAATCCTATCTTGGGTGAAATTTTTCGTTGTCATTGGGATATCAGTGAAAACGATGGAGATGATGACGGCAGCGGAACATCTGCCATGCCAATGGCGGGAGATGGGGACTTTTCTAAGGATGGACCTGTACCATGGTGTCGAGATAATCAATTATGTTTTATTGCTGAACAAGTGTCACACCATCCTCCAGGTCAGATGAGATCATAATAAAGAGATATGGATGAACACATGGCGTCGATGCTATATTCACAAATTTCAAATGATGTTACAGTTAGTGCATTTTATGCGGAACATAGGTCCAAGAGGATAAGTTTCAATGCTCACGTATGGACGAAAAGTAAATTTTTGGGCTTGAGTATCGGTGTGCACAATATAGGAAAAGGCTGGGTTAACGTATTGGAACATGGCGAGGAATATGTTTTAACTTTTCCCAATGGTTACGGTAGATCAATTTTGACTGTTCCTTGGATAGAATTGGGCGGTGGGACAACTATAACATGTGCCCAGACGGGATACCAAGCGAGTATCGAGTTTTTGACGAAGCCATTTTATGGTGGAAAACGCAATCGTATTACGTGTCAGATCACTCAACAAGGCGAGAAAAAACCATTCCTCACAATCAATGGCGAATGGAGTGGCATTATGGAAGCGAAATATGCCGATGGTGTACGTTTTACTCTATTCATATTTTTTTTTATTTGAAACTTTTTGAATGTTTAACCGATTTGATGGAAGATTTTCAATTTTCTTTAATCAGAGGACAGAACAGTTTGCTGATGTTGCGGAAATACCCGTGGATAAAAAACTGGTCAAACCTATTAGTGATCAAGAAGAAAATGAATCTCGCAAAGTCTGGCGAGAAGTTACTGTTGGTTTGAAAATCAATGATATGGATAGAGCGACTGCAGCTAAATGTCTTATTGAACAGAAACAACGAGATGAGGCACGAATACGCAAAGATGCAAACGAAACATGGGCAACAAAAGTAAAATGAAGTTTATCGTATCGAATTAACAATTGTTGAAAATTATTTGCATCGATGGTAATCAAAACATGAATTTTCCATTATAGTTCTTCAGAGAAATGAGGGATGGTGGCTGGGTGTACGTGGCGCCATTAGCAAACCGATTACGAATGCCATGTAATGCAGTTCAGTAAAGAGAATTCATTGGATTTTTCCGTTTTCAACAATGAAGAGTGGCCTAATCAGAGTCAACATGTATGCTAGACAATGGAATGACAACAGAAGGGAGATAAACAAATATCCAAAAACAGAACATTAAAACTGAATAGAAGAAAGTTCTCACATTCCAATGAGAAGGAATTCTACATCTGTTATAAATACATCAGCGTGACGGTGATGAGTAGTTGATAAGAATATTAAACTATAATTTGGTACTCGAGACATTTAATGGAGAATAGCAGCAAGGGGGGGAAGAAGTAATTGATAGCACATCAAAGACGATAATACAGTACTGAATATGCAATTTCGTCGCATGAACGTTGTAACCAAGAAGTGAACAGCTTAAATTTCCGACATCTCGACACAAGAGTGATATGAAGTTATGATATTTGTAGTTGATATATAAAAATATATATATACAATGATAGTTGCGAACTCCAAATTGGCAGCTATAAAATGAACGTTCAAGAAGAGATGCGTGTGTATGGCATTGAAATCTTTCAAACTCATCTGTACATTAGTTCAACTAGCAGGAATAAGAAGCTTGCAAGAACAATAAACAAGTTGAGAGGTTAGAGAAAATACTGTATTTTTTTCATATATATGGAAAATTAGAAACATCTTAATATCATTTCAACATGGTCTTTCTTACATTATATACCCAACACAATCATCATTTATACGACTATAATTTGGTGGAATTCGCCCTGTTGTTTCTGTAAGATATCTCAAGCCTGTCATTAAACAACATAATCCTATTCGACTAACATGAGCGTTTGTAAAATTCTTCAAATCCGGTGCGTTCGTATTGGGGCAATGATATAATACTTTTAGTACCGTTTTTCCTGTCACATTCACATTTCCTGTTGGTGTGAAAGCTGATTCTATGACTAAATTGAGTTTTTTTTCCATAATTTTCACCAATAAATAATAATGCCTATTTCCTTCAATCGCAACAAATAGAACATCCCTGACGGCATCTTTACCAGCACATTTCCGCAAAGCTAATTTGAAATCATCTAAGGGCGAAGTTGATTCTACGTTAACCTCTGGTATCGCTTGTAATTGATATTTCAATGCGTGATTCCAAATCTTCAGAGAATGTTCATCATTAACAGTACCTAACACAGCCGCACATTTACATCGTACATCAGTTTGGTTTAGTCTTACATTAGGTCCAAATACATCTTTATTCATAATAGAAAAGTGTGCATCATAAAAAAAATCTTCTGTTCTTGGACTTAATAATGATTTGTAATTAAAGCTCTCGTGCGAACAACAAAACCATTCGGACGGTTCACAATCCGTGCTCGGCAGAGGCATAATTTTCCGAAACGTTATATCACGTTTTGAAATGTAAGTATCACAAGAATAACATAATAATGATATTTGAGAATTCAGCGGCGGCAGTATTATGATTTCTGAACTCTCTGCACAATCATTCTCTATTGCATCTAAATTATTAACGACTTCAGTGGAAAAATTTCCATGTGATGAATTTAATGGGGCCGTTTGAACCCTGAATACAATCCATTTATCCGCAATATTGAGGTTAGATATGGACGTAGTAACAAAATTAATTGTGGGCAAGTCTATTACAAATGAATTATTAGCTAGTTTAATCTTGATTGAATTTTGAAGTAGTGATACTTGGGGACGCTCTGGTCCAGTTGGTTGAGTCAGACGGAGAAATATATTGCATGCCTGAATCCGCGGTCGTGATTCGATCGTTACAAATTCCATTACTAAATGAGTGATAATTGGAACACATGAAACGATTAGAACCTTCTGGATGAAAATAAAATCAACGAGCACACAAATGGAGACGTGCCGATGGTTATCAGCTCATTGAGAGATAATCTCCTTCGAGCATTGACTGTATGTTATGTAAAATTATTCGTCGTTTCGCAGTACATGACAAATGCTATTTCTTTACTCAGAAATTCTGCAAGGGTTTATAAGAGAAAATTATCAGCTTGATAGAATTATAGATTAATAGGTATCAATTAGTCAGTTTTCTTACCATGTTCTTGTGATACCGATGATGAGTAGACGAACATGAACGTGTGCATCCTATGATGATATAGAGCACAAATATATCGCCGAGTTAGTTGGAATGCAACAAGTGTTGGATGTTGATGGTGAAATAGGTTATAAACACAAGGGTGGGAATTAAGAGTTTTTATATGAAACTTATAAATTCACAATTGGCTACAAGGCTACAAGGGTACTGTGTATGGAAGTCTGATTGGATAAACCTTTAGAATTTCAAATCGGTAACTGATACATGTACTTTCTGGAACATGATGTTCCAATATTACATATTTAATAACGCGCTGAAAATAAAATGAGAATCGAGCGGGAAAAGTTGAATATGTACTAGTACCCTGATTCTGATTGAACAGGGGTTTCACCAAACATGGTCTTTTCGATCTACATTGTGATAACTATTAATTGAAATATGAGGACTTGGTTTGATTCATATGTGACTTTTCGATATTTCAATCAATCACATTATTCAGAAAACTATGGCGCAGAGATACGAGACGTGCGAGATTATTTTTTTCTCTTTTTTCAGTTACGTTTTGTGGATCCATCGAAAATATTATTGAACGTATCAGAGAAAGTTCGAGAACCATCATTGGAATGAGAAGATATATAAAATTTTAAAAGTATATTATCAATTAGAGATACAGAGATTATTTAATATATTTTTTTAATAAAATCTTTGTGAAAATCTGAATAACAAACAGTTTTGCGATACTGCTAAATCAAACCATGAATTGTATCAATTGTGGCGATTATTCACCGCGATAAACACAAATGTTTTTATCAGTTTCATATATTTTAACTTCATGAAGTAATGTAGGATCAGGCATTAACTTCTTCAACTCATTGAAAATATATACTGCTAGATTTTCAGTGGTTGATACAACATTCTTAAAATATGGAACGTCCATATTCAAGTTTTTGTGGTCCAATTGTTCCATCAATACCTTCTGCATATAAATTTTCAGGTCAGAAATGTTCATAACCATCCCAGTTTTTGCATTTATTGGTCCACGGACTGTGACTTCCACTAGGATGAAGAGACATATCAGTGAAAATAATAACAGTTATGGGCTATAATGTTCACTAATTCCACTTGTCTTCAAAGTCGCGATGAGTACCTGTATAATTGTGTCCATGACCCCAATAATTATTGCATTTACCATACACCTCCCGATTCTCTTCTTCGTTCAAATCAGAACTAGAACAATTCAATGAATATGTTTCTCAAATATACATTGTGCATCGGAGATGTCAATAATTATTGCATATACTCATTGATACCTGTGGAGTCGATGACACGAAGATATTACCTCTCGTCGAGTGAGATATGCGATCGGAAGACTCATTATTTTAATCGAGTAGCAGCAGAATCAGACTCCACAACTGATCATCTATGAACGTGAACTCATCAACCATGTGGAATGTTTTCTTTTCTAAGTACCGAGATTCAATCCGAGTATTGTTTTTTTCTACATCTTGAAATCGTAGAATATATGTGTTCTCCAATACTAACATATCTGATGACGTTTCATGCTCATGTACTCACGTACAGTAATTCAAGTGTGTGTGGTGACAAATTATACATAGTAATGGCTGTATGCGCGGACGGCATATGAAAGAACAGCGCATATGTACATTCAAAAATTCCAATATTTTCAGGTTAGGAGTTAACCTCACTATTTTCTCGCTGTGTTGATTTTGGTTGAAGGAAGTGAAATCAATTGTCGAATATTCATAATAAAATGGCATTGTCAAATGCATGTGTGCTCATAGGGCGACATGTATTCTTGAGAAGTGCTATCAAAAGTATTGACAGTTCACGATCGGTTGCGGTATATTCCTCTCGTAAATATGTACGTAAGATACCAAGTTATTCCTTGTATATTGATAATTCCTTGTAATCATTAATGTAAACTTCATGTATAACCTCACAACTCTGGAATGGTTTTATACGTCTACCTAACGTCATTATTTAGTTTATGTATTAATTCGAAGGCCAATTCAATTGCTATTAGATCGCATGATTTCATAAATATTATGACTCCGAAGAATATGCAACGTTCATTACAGAGTATTATTAGTTTCACATTTTATGATAAAAAACATTCCAACATGGGCTCACCGGTTTTTATATGATACCGATTTTGATTGATACAAAACGCTCTTGTTGATCAATTAAGATGTGCAACGAGTGTATAGAAATTATATATTCTTCCATTCATAAGTGTGGTACTAATCAGAATATTGTGTTCCTCACGAGTAAAATAATTTTCAAATCTTTATACGTTACGTCTTCCAAAAGAGTACCCAGGTATCTAATGATGATATTAGTTTTGAAAATGGTATCCAGTCGAGTGTTCTTATGAAAGTTCACATATAATGATTTATTCAACTTTTTTGTAATTCTTCCAATTGGACTAACAATTGTTGGATGTTTTCAGTCGACAACGACAGCAATCTCCACTGCAGATGCTGCTTTCATTTTCGATGAGACTGGTGAAAAACCAAAAAAAAAAGTGAGCAATGCTATGAAAGCCTACTTGGAACGAGTTAAACAGTACAGTATGTTCAAAGTAATTCGTTGGTGCGACATAAATATGTTCAAATTTACGAGACAATATTCTAATTCAATTGCGATTTACAGATGAATTCATGGAGAAAGAGAAGAGAGAGTATCATATTGGAAAAAGACATTTGGCGAACATGATGGGTGAGAACCCAGAGACATTTACTCAAGATGATGTGAACGTAAGTGCGACAATGACGTGTTTTTTATCTGGTCCACAGAACTTTATTTCATAGATATCCTATCGCTTTTTATATAATTATTCCCATTAACTGTTTATATTTTCCGCAATGTTGATGATTCTATCCACTTGAATCATCATTCTCTGAACAAACATGGAAAAATTGAATGGTGCGATCATTTTTTCACTTTCATAACCATAAAATCTGTACTCTCGGGACAATTACGGTCATGAATGGGAGATACGGTGAAAAAAGTCCGATTTCTAAAATTGATGAGAAAATGAATTTCATATTTCGGATCTTGAAAATCGACCTCCACATTAATAAACTCGAATTTTCATTGAAATTACGTCTGATTGGTTATATCGTTTAGAATGTCGAGTTAATTATATTCGGAATTTATTCCTCACCTTAGAAAGCGATCGAATATTTGTTCCCATCTGGATTATATGATCGTAAAGCCCGACCAATTATGGAAGATCCCGAAAAAATCATACCACCACGAAAAGACGCACAATTTGATGAAACTGGACGGCCTTTCCATTCGATGTTTTATACATTGAAACCCAATTTCTACGAAGCACTTTACGTAAGTTTTTGAGATATATCTTGGAATTATGATGCATGTTAATTTCAAATTCAAAATGACCAGTGTTGTCATCGATAGGGTATTGTGGAAAAATTGGAGGATTTGGATAAAATCGAGGATAATGAAATGAGTAAAGGATTATTGCCTAATACGTCCGATAAAATGTGGGTATTGTCTATATATCATAACTACGTTATACCAATTTTCATCATTATTGTAAATTGTTAAAATGTGTATTCTTTTCATAGAAACTTGTTAGCGACCGAATGGATGACAAAGGCGGAACTCGAAACACTTTTCCTCGAAACCATAAACGATAAAAATGTGAGTGTACATCGTGAATTTCGTAAATTCATGAAATGGAAATTCATGCGCAATGCATTGGATTGGAATCTGATAAATCATTATGCAACTTCTGTTTTTCAGTTTTCAAATTTCATGACTGCAGTACATCGATTAGCTGACCATCCATATTCAGAAAAAGCGAAGGATACCATTCTCCGATTCACAGTGCCGAAGAGGGAGCAAATTGAAAAACTAATCGTTCTGCCTGTACGTATATTGTCCAATAAGTCGAATAGATTTTGATAAAAATATTGGCATCCTAAGTTCTTATTCCGCGTGTATAATTCAATTTTTTTTTTCAGTTGGAGTATACCAAGGAAGGGAGACCTTACGTGGTGGTCAAAGGTGTGTAAAACAGTCTAGAACCCTATTATTTACTATGAATGTAATTAAAATCCTGCATTGTAGATTGTCAGAGGAAGACTGCGAATGCCGTTGTGAAAATTTTGGGCGGCGGAACGGGAAAAATCTCGGTCAATGGGCAGGACATCACCTATTTCCCCCGTTTACAACATCGAGAACAGGTAAACTATTTCTATAACTGAGAACGAATTCGAAGAGTTCCTCTAAGAATGAAATGGAAAGACTATTTTGAACTGAAATGTCTATGTTGTGTCATTCCGATGTTTTCCGTTGTTGAATTCTTAAGCAGTGTAGTGATTCATATGTGAAAATGTGCAATTCAATCAGTGATACTACGTGTGTGCATCGTGGTATAAGAAGAAGATAGAAGGTAAGCAGTGCATAATATACACCACTAAATCAAATACAATAGTACAAGTTCGACTGAGTGGATCTTCATCTCTGGAGGTTGATCATGTTATCCGGAATACGCCACATCACTGACTATACCATAAGGAATCTAATTGTGTAATATTTGAAGTTATCTCAAGTACATCGGGATCCGGTATGAGAGTATCACTCGTTTATTTGTCATCATTTTTTATTTCCACTACAATCGATTGAACTAGACATACATTCATGATCTCGATTGCCAATGAGAATTATTAGATATTGTTATTTGTGACAATACCAGAAAACGTGAAACAATGATAGAGTACATGTCGTACAATTATCATCGAACGAGCGTATAACCGGTACGCGAATCTTCCGAGTGTAGTTCTGGCTCCATCTCACGCACAGTAGCAGTCGTTCGATGCATAGAGTGCGAGTGAGAGCCGTTCGATCTTAACCGGTACTGTTTGAATATTCAATTTGATATACATAAATGATCTAAATGACTATAACGAAACTCGAATTATTACGAACTTTTTTTTTGATTCTTCATGGATTAAGTGAGATTAGATTATTATCATTTTACATTCGGTGTGCTCGAAAATTCACCAATGGATGAGAAAGACAGTGGTAAAAAAAATGATACTCAATGAAGTAGTTGAATAGAATATAAAGCAGTGTAATACAAATCGGTACTGATAACAGCATTATTAGAAGACACCGTGAGGAAGAAGGCAAGGGTGAGAGAGAAAGAAGGAGCACAAACAATCTATTCTTCCTACTTTCGGCGATGAATTCAAAAGGTAACTCGTTGAATGTACATTCCATTGAAATAGGAACCCGGAATTGAAATAAATATTTACACAAGTTGTGTGGTGTGTTTACCTAAAGTCAAGGCAGCCAATATTTATAATTCTATGATCATTGGCGCATTTTGAATACCAAATGGATACGGAACACTCTATAGCGAACAAGACAATTTAACGTGTATACATATACTTGCAACGTGTATTAAGGAATGTGTGGGTTTGAGATTCAGTTGAATCAACGCTGAGGATACAAGATAGATACGTCTTGGAATGGACTATCGTCTCTTTTCAAGCCCCTCTTTTTCATTCTAGTATGGCACACATAAATAGTGGGCCCTCCCGCATGTTATCTCTTTCTCATTCTCATTCGCCCCGCATCTTTTTCATGCTTCACCTCTTTCTCTCTCTTCTTACTCGATAAACGGGAACGTTGTCTGCAATTTACTTGCCCGATTTTCCACTTGACATTCGTAGCGAATGACATTTGGTCCATTTAGTAGGGCAGAACGCGTGTTCGCGATGACGTTTGGCGCAACTCTAGTATCAAATATTTTTCATTGTCACTTCTCATTCTAAACAAATATGAACAGTTGTGGAAAATAGAATCGGAATTTTCATGATAATATATGAAGACAATGTTAACAAGGATGACCCTGATAATTAGTGTATTTCGATTTGTAACTTTCACTTCACTCACTTATTCTATCGGCGCATTGTTGGATTAACTCGTCAACACGCATCATAGCGCGCGGACTCATCAAGGTCACAGTCACTGGATCCCACACAGTTGTGCGTCTGATCATACATACTCTATCTCAATTATACAATTGTCAATATTGAAACGAAAATTAATTGGAATAGTCCATACAAAAATAATGGTTTCGTATTTTTTCCTTTTTTTTTTCATGATATAGCAGGATTGTGATCAATTGTGGGACTATGAATCCAGGTGACAGATGTCCAAGTTTGCCGAGTCTCCCAACCACGAAGAAAGAGCTGCGTACTCAATTGGAGCAGAGTTTCAGTGCACCGGGTCACAATGTGTCGTCAACACCCATCAGTCGTAAATATCGGCCGAATACTTCATTACTACTGACACGATGGTTGGCGTCAAAGAAATCCGATTCTACAGAACAACAGACCAAATCTGAAGATACTTGGGATCCGCAAGAGTATTGTATGGATTATGGGAAACCACCACCAATTGAGGAACCACATTGCTACTCAATATGTCTCAGTGACAGTTCTGGAAGTAGCGATGAAACCGATTTCGGTTTAACAGTTACTCGGGATATCATAAGTGGGCTATTGATTGACCATATGAAAATTGTTGGGGGTCGATTGAATTTAATACAAATGATTGATGTTGAAAACAATGAAACCGCTGAGCAAATTAATTCTGTCTTGCAGAATTGTCGAATTCATGAAATCAATGTTTTGTTACTGCAGGCCAGTTTCCTAGGCAAAAATGATTGGATAATTCATTTGCATGCAGCCGGTGCTGATCTGAATTATTATGAACATGAACGCGGTATAACAGCACTGCATTTATGCGCATATACTGATAATTTGATTGGCATACAGTATCTATTATCGCACGGAGCGTTGATAAATTGTAACCGCATTCATACACCATTCCATTATGCGGCATTTGGCAATTCTGTCGCGGTTGTGAAATATTTTTTGGAACTCGGCATCACACAAGATTCCACCCAAGCGGATGAAAGCGTATTACATGTTGCGGCGCGTAGCAATGCGCTCGATGTTTTACGTCTGTTAGCATCAAAAAATAATTCACTGAATCGCTTGGATATGATGGGATTCGCGCCTATACATTATGTAGCTGATCGTGGCGATTCATCGTGTTTATCAATGTTAATCGATGCGGGTTGTAACATCGATATTGCTTCGAAGAACAATTCAACAGCATTACATATAGCCGCGGATGGTGGTTGCACAGAAAATGTTGAATTATTATTGAAAAATAATGCAAATGTGAAGGCAAAGAATCATAGAGGTCAAACGGCTTTGCATATAGCTGCTCGTGTACATTCATTGGAATGTGTTGAGGCCTTATTACGAAATGGATGTATTGAACCGAATGACGAAGACAATGACGGAAGGACTGCACTTCATTTAGCCCTTGGTCGATCGCTTTTAGCGTACGATGTTACCGAGTTTTTGATTGGATGGCGAGCAGATGTCAACAAGGCTGACAAATACGGATATACACCACTGCATGTAGCAGCTCTCAACGAATTATCACAATGCGTTGATATATTAATTCAACATGGGGCGGATTTGAGCGCTCGCACTAAAGGTGGAACAACAGCCCTATCAATTATTTTACGTAAAACACCGACATCATTGAGTGTGTTCAAAGAACGTCTCGATGCATCCATAACTCTACATCAGCAAAGCTCGGCGGCGGGTGAAATGGAATTGCGTCTCGACTTTCATCCGTTATTGCAACACAAAGGTCAGGGCGAAATTGGCTATCTTGGTACATTTGTGAAGGAGGGATACAAAGAAATATTGGAGCATCCTTTGTGTCAATCGTTTTTGCATTTAAAATGGCAGAAAATTCGAAAATATTACGTCGGGCGTCTATTTTTTTATTTATTATATGTGATTGTTCTAACGGCATGGGTTATGACAGCATTAGCACACAATTGTTACAATGAATCGCATGGTCAAGTTGATGAAATCGGTAGTTTACCACTCTGCGCAAATTCTACTGGACTCAATGGATTCTTCCACCGCCATCCGGAAGTATTGGAAGTTGAGTGGTATGCTTTAGTATTATTAACGGTGATGGAAGGCGTGAGAAAGGCCACTGGTATTCTCAGTTATCCATCGGTTCGACAATTCTTCACACAACCTGAGAACATTGTTGAATGGTGCGTTATCCTAAGTGTATTTGCGACGTCATTCGTTTATACTGGAAGAACGTATACCTGGCAGAGTCACGTTGGTGCATTTGCCGTGTTATGCGGCTGGAGCAATTTAATGCTCATGATTGGACAATTACCCATGTTTGGTGCATACGTAGCAATGTTCACTAGTGTACAAGCACAAGTTTTCAAACTTCTACTCGCTTATGCATGTCTACTTGTTGGTTTTACCGCTAGTTTTTGCGTCATATTTCCACGTTCAAAATCTTTCAGTAGTCCACACACGGGACTCATTAAGGTACTAGTAATGATGACAGGTGAATTGGATTTTGAAGAATTATTTTTTCCTGGGGAAGAAGACATCGGTCGGCCTGTTGATGTAGGGAGCACATCGTGGATTCTTCTACAAGTTTCGGCGCAATTATCATTTGTACTTTTCCTATTATTTGTCACAATTGTTTTGATGAATCTGCTTGTTGGCATAGCTGTGCATGATATCAAGGGATTGCAAAAAACCGCAGGTTTAGCTAAACTTGTAAGACAAACAAAACTGATCTGCGATGTAGAAGGTGCTCTATTGCTAGCATTATTACCCCAACGTTTGATTAAACTGCTCAGTTGGACCACGCTAGTTTTACCATCACCACTTCGTGCTGTATTAACGGTCCGCCCATTGAATCCAAGAGAAAATCGTTTGCCACGTGATGTACTCGTTGCCGCCCATCGCGTCGGAAGAAATCGAAAATTTATTGCCAATACACTGTCATCAAAACGCACCAATAGTACAGCTTACGTTTATCGCAGAAAAAGTGAACCACAAGTAACAGCACGTAATGTTATTGATAATTACTGTAATGATTACGAATATGAATACGATGATAAAGCTGCAATGAAATTACAATATAAAATCATCGAATTGACCAAGATTTGTGAAGATAATCAAAAACTGATACAAAATCTTGTTACAGTATTGGCAGTTGATAATAAATTTGATACAGATAAAAAAAGGAAAGATTATTAAGTGATGTTGATAATTTTCGTTGTTGGATTGTGCCGTTGATATTAAATTGTTCACATGTTGATTATCACGTACCAAAAAAAAATATATATTTGTATATATGAATTGATGAAATCACCCGATTATTTCGACATGCATCATTACTCATCAGCAATCCATTGAGTTTCTCAATGTTTTTCGTTTCTTGCATTCCACCTAGTGATACATAAAGATTCATTTGTTATAAATAAATAAATTATGTTGTATATTTAAATTTTTTCTTGTTTCATTGATTGCAAAATTTTAGTGAAAAAGTATATTACATCGTAACACACAATCATGTATGCATTGTGCGGTTAAACGTGCTGCGGTTGATGTTTCTCTCGGAAGAACGTACCATTCCGTCCTTGCTCCCCGTTGGACATAAACAACCATCGCCTTAGACTACGCCTGCATCAATTTTGACTGCATTTGAGAGATACGAATGTTGTATCATTGAAATAGAAAGGCGATTCTTTCGGGTGTTCTTTAATTATATTGAGTCATCGCTCAAATCTGTGATGAGATCAAATTAGAATAGAATGAGAGAAAAGAAGTGAAGAATACCGAGAAGTGGTAAATTCTAGAAATTTGAAACAATTCATGTAGATTTCGGTGATAAAAATCAGTGAATTTCCAATGAATTGGGGGGATGATATGATATGTGGAACAAAGTTGTCGAGTATGGTCACGAGGCCAAGACGCAAGAGGTCTCCATACCGCGTTAATAATATCGTACACCACGTTAAAGTGATTGAAACGACCCACCGTTTGAGAGTTTAATGACGCACATGAACAAACATGAGATTGAACGATGGAGGGTGGATGAGTAGGGAGTGGCGGTATGAGTTTAGAGGCTGCGCCATTCTCGCTCATATTATCATCAACGATAGTGTCCATGTGTTAGTTGAATTGAATTCATTTGTTGCGTACACTTCGCAGTTTCACAAATATCACCAAATATTTTGTTGAACGCGCGTATTTCATCCATAAAGAGTCAAACTGAATCGAAAAATCATCCGGTGCGTGCGATCGTGCTTGTTTTTAATTTGTTAGTAGATTTCACTTCATTATCAGCAGCTCATCACAATGGAAGTGACTGGATCAGAGTATTTGAAATCAACGAACAATACACTCGGTACATCAGCTAAATCCCCACGCAAGTATTCAATAACAAAATTTATGAATCTAACAAAGGAAATTGATTTGAAGTCAATGAGAAGATCGTCAACAAACCGATCCAGAAGATTCTCACGACAACCAGATAAACCAGAAATCATTACGATAATCAATCCTTCAGAATGTGAAAGACACGTGGAAATTGATGCCGGTTCTCCACCACCAATTGATGAATCTCTATTTTTTGACAATCTTGAGGCGTTACGTAACGCAGATGTCAATGGAATAGGTTTGAAAAGTGCAATGTGGTCAGTTGTCAGTATTACAGAAATGAGAAAACTATTGCAAATGGAGAGAGGTGAGTTAGATGATCAACCAATTAATGTCCAACGTTTGACTGAATGTGAACAACGGTTCAAAAATATTGCCTATTTATGGGCGTGCTTTCGAGGGTTACCGCATTTATTGGAAAAACTGGAAGACTCTGGTGCGGAAATTGGTTACATCGAACCATGTACGGGCTTGAATGCAACATTGGCTGCATCATTATCTAACAACGTTGATTGTGTACGACATTTGATCAAACGAGGTGTTGATATTAATTACGCTAGTGGTGGTAGTAATTATACACCGTTACATTTTGCAGCGTTTGGAAATTCACGTGACGCTGCTGAATTATTGTTGGATAATGGTGCAAAATTGTATACGTGTAGTAATATGCAAGATATCGAGCCGGTATTACATTGTGCTATCAGAGCACGATCATTGGATGTAGTGACATTGTTATTGGAGCGTGGTGCGAGCGTTGTTTTGAAAAATAATCATGGTGAAACACCATTGCATGTCGCATGTTTTGTACAATCAATCGCGTGTGCGGATGCGTTATTGAAAACGCAAGGTACAGATGTTAATGCTGTTGATCGTGCTCACAGAACGCCATTACACTTTGCGGTAATGACCACGAGCTCATCCGCTGAGCTTGTCGAGTTATTACTGAAGAATGGCGCAAACGTTAATGCAAGTGACAAAGTGGGTTTCACGGCTCTGCATATAGCTGCATTGAATGAACAGTCACAATGTGTTGACACATTGATATGGGCTGGAGCTGATGTTAGTGCAACAACTAGTACTGGATTATCAGCATTGAATGTTATACTACGGAAAATCCCTGAGTCATTGCAAATATTTCGTCAACGTTTGGATGCTTCAATCAGACTTAAACGTCCGGTGCCGCATAACCGGGAATTCGAAATGCGACTTGACTTTGATTTACTCTTTCCCAGCAACAATCCATGTGAAACGAGTTTCATCAATACATTCGTACAGGAACGTCAAAAAGATTTGCTGTCACATCCACTTGTTATGGCATTTTTACATTTGAAATGGGAAAAAATCCGAAAATTCTATTTAATGAGAATATTTCTTTATGCCATGACCGTCATTTGTATGACAACTTATGTATTAACAGCACTTGCATACAAATGTTATAATCACGCTGATACAGGTGCGTCAAAAGTATGTGGGAGTAAACGTCTCAGTGGATTCCTTTTTAGAAAAACCGTCATCGAAATTGAATGGTATTTGTCATTGTTTCTAACATGTGTGACAATACCACGTAAAATATTTGGCTTTATGGTGTATAAGTCAGCACGACAGTACTTTTCTAACATAGATAATGTTCTTGACGGTGTAGTAATTCTCAGCGTATTTGTGACGTCATTCATTTACACTGGGAGAACATATGATTGGCAAAATTATGTTGGTGCTTTTGCGATATTGTGCGCTTGGACGAATCTTATGCTAATGGTCGGTCAACTTCCAGCATTCGGAACGTATGTCGCAATGTTCACACATATACAATTCGAGTTCGCTAAATTATTGATGGCATATTCTGGTCTACTCATAGGATTTACCATAAGCTTTTGTGTCATATTTGTTGGTGAACCATCATTTGGGAACCCATTCACGGGTCTTATAAAAGTGTTGGCAATGATGGCCGGCGAATTAGATTTCGAAGGACTGATCAACCAATCAGACCAGATAACTGATGGCCCATTTGTTTTATATCACCCATTATCAGTATGTTCGCAAATATTATTCACGCTCTTCCTAGTATTTGTCACTGTCATACTTATGAATCTACTTGTGGGTATTGCTGTTCATGATATTCAAGGATTGCGAAATCATGCTGGATTAACGAAATTAGTACGACAAACAAAACTCATATTATTCACCGAAATGGTTCTCAATAATAACGCTATACCATTTGCATTCCGTAAATGGATGTCAGATCATGATATTGATATGGAGAATCGGAAAAAAGTTCTCGTTGTGAAACCACTGAATCCATTGGAAAAACGCTTACCGAAAGAAATTCTCAAGGCAGCTTATGAACTTGCCCAACGAAATTGTGCAATACAAAATCATGAAGATGGTACTCCGAGTCTGAGTGAATATATTTCATGGATACGGAAGCGAAATAATTATAATGAAATGGAATCGGATGATAATACAGTAGTGAAACCATTGAAAATGCGTATGAGAACAAACGAAGATGGAATTGACACTATCAAAGAACGGTTATTGGACAACAATAAAATGTTGGCAGATATTTTAGCAACACTCACCGACAGCAGTGAAGCTTGAAGTGCTGTTACGTTTTCAAATAAAATCAACCGTGTGAAGTGTGATATGATAATTAACAACAATAGCGTAAAACCGTATGATGAATGAAATCATTTTCATGTATATTCCTCCCATGAATTCGCGAATAAGTAGTTCATTGTACAATTGCATTTAAATTTAAGTCATTAACAGAAGTTTTGGAGAAGGCCTGAGTCTTTTTATTATTTATGGTAAGATTTTGCACATTTTCCAATCGTTTGCCACTCGTTATAAAATATTGTCTCATCGCTTTCGTATGGTCAGAAGATCTATGAATCAAAGTGTGCTGCGGAGGAAAATTCAATTGTGCAATAGAACATTCCATAATCACCATTCTTGTTTTATTTCAGCTCATTTTCCCATTGATTTTTACGGGTATGGAAAACAAAGTAGATGTTGAAGCTACAGTTGAATCTGGTGGTCCAACTGGTCAAGTTGGCGCAATTCGTTGGGGAATTTCTTGGGCTTTACGGAGTTTCGTAGAGCCTGAAATGATTGAGCAAATGAGAATCGGTGAGTGATTGGATGAAACATCCAATTGTTCATGAAAAAATTAGATGTACAATTTTCATATTTTCTCTATGATTTTTCAGCCGGATTGTTAACAAGGGACATCCGGAATCGCGAAAGGAAGAAGCCTGGACAGGAGGGTGCAAGGAGGAAATTTACGTGGAAGAAGCGTTAAGATCGATTAGATGTCAACACATTCAAGTGTAATTGTTTTCACTTCATATTGATAATGAATCAGATTTTCCTTGTCCAATACATCCTCAGTACCAATAACATGAGTATCATATAAATGAAGTATACACGATCTATTTGCCACATTGTTTAAAAAATCTCTTATTATTTATATGAAATAACATCTCCAACCGATTACATCTTATTGAGTGGCGTCAAACCGACTAACTTCATTCCTTTATTAAGAACATTCTGAACAACATGGAAGAGTAGAAGACGTTGCGCTGCGACATCTTCGGGTTCACTTTTGACACGCAGTTCCTTCAGTGCTTTATTCGCGGAGTGACTAGACATAGGAAAGAAGGAAAATAATTTCATCATTGACTAATTTGGATTAGATTAAATTGGACTAACTGGATGTCTGATGAGTGGAGCTATTAAGTTATTTGGTAGTTTAACTCTACCTCAAATGGAATAGGTATTGCAACAAGTGGCATGGCTCCAATGTTTGATACGAGGAAACAATCGCCTCGTCAAATTGACTAATTCGTGCAATAAGCTCGTTAACAATCGATTCTTTTAATAATGATGGATCGCATTCACCAGGCAATTTCACTCCACAATTCTCTTTCAAGTTGGAAAGACGACAATGTGTGTACTGCAATCTTATGCCAGTTTCTCCTCTCATCTATTTGGAATCAAACCAATATCATAGATTATGTTTATTCAACATAGTGGTCGGCTCATAGAGTTATGGTAAAAAACGGATACTCACATCTAATGCCTTATCCCAACTGAAATCGTAGTCACGTAGTCGTCGTTGCTTCAGATCTTGAACAATAACAGCGGATACTCCGAGTATATCGGTGCTTTCATCTGGATGACTTAAGTCGATTTTGGTTGCTGCGAAAAAATCATCGTGAATTTTGCATCAATATGATGTTAATCGATAACTTACTTGGTGACAGCATTTGCTTCTCTTTCATCACAGCGGCAGCTTCGTCGAGGATATCATTCAAAAAAACTACATCGCCTTTTCTTGTTTTCATACCTCGGATTTTCCCAAATCTAACATGCTGAAGTTTATCTACCCAGGGCATCTCCATTTTTTGAAGAATCGTAATCAATCTTTCAAAATGTTGTTGTTGCGTTGAATCAACGACGTAATACAATTTATCAAATTTATATTTCTCCGCACGATCTATTATAGCCGCGATATCACGTGTTATGTATAACGAGGATCCATCACTTTTAACTATTGGCAGTGGAGCGCGTTCGTTTAATTCTATGACTAGTCTACCTTCTGTATCTTTCCTCAGTAACTTCAATTCTTTCATATAATTGATGATATCAGAAATTTTCGCTGCACTATATTGCGATTCCCAATGATATTCATCGAATTCTACACCAATCCGATTGTAAGTTTTGTACAATTCATCCGTAGTATACTTTCTATACAACTCCCACTGGTCCAGTTGGTCAACTTTACCTTGTTCCATTTCACGAAAAATTGTCCGCGCTTGTTCATTTATGTCTGGATCAGTTTCACTCAATTTATTCGCGTGAACATATGCCCGATACAACTCTCTCATCGGATCGACTTTCATAGCTTCATCAGTCACATTGAGCAAATCCATGCCAAGTTTGACTAGACCGAATTGTGTACCCCAGTCACCTAAGTAATTCAATTTTGTAACGTTGTTATGAAGAAAACTGTTCAAGTTTGCAATATAATTCCCGATTAATGTCGAACGCAGATGCCCAACATGAAAAGGTTTCGCGATGTTTGGTGAACTGAATTCTACGACGACATTTAAATTATTGCGGAGCACGGATGGAGGTGATACCTCGTGTGAATTTGATTCAAGAATATTCTTAACAAATGTATTCCGGTCCAAATCAACAGATAACCCATCACATTTATTATTTTGGATGATATTGATTGCTTTCACCATACGATCATCCCCCTTATTTCGAACAAGTAAATCAGCTGCCTTCTGAATGTTGTATGTTTTCGTTCTCAATGGTAAACGGAACGTAAATTCCCCATTATACACATCATGATTCAAGGTCAGGTATGGTAGAATCGAACATCCATTGGTATCAATGTTTTGAAAAACCTACAAAGCAGTCACAATATGAAATACTCCGTAGAGATGGAAAAAAGCGAAAGATAATTCAATAGAACTATGACAACTCAAGATATAATAATGACAGTAATAAAGTTATGATTCAATTATCAACTAACTATCAGAAAAGCCCGAAAAAAATTCGAACTGAGCATGGGTCAATTGATATTTGATCAATAGCAAGATTGAATTATCTGACTTCTCACAAGCCGGCAAAAGTTGAGGTTATGTGTTATATGATTACAATCGTTGAAATTATATGCTTTTTTACCTGTTTGAAGACCAAATTCCTTATAGTATTACTCATTTCGAGAGATATTGGTTTGTAACTCGTCAACAAAACACGATGCCACACTGCTACTGCTTCACATTTATAACAATATCAACAAATCCTTATTTGCATTGTTGACTGGATTGCTACTACGCAAATCATCAGCATGGGTTCGTGTTTCAATGGTATGGTAGAGAAACCAATGCAATTTGTTATCGGAAATCTAAATTTTCCTCCACATGAAAACTTATGTGTGCAAGAAATGAAATCATTTATAATTTATATATCTGAATCGCAATACGAAGCCAATCGTAGTGGTCAACGACTGATTCTCTCATTGACTGACTCAGTTATGACTTCAGTCAAGAAGTATTCCTCGAAATTCATCCAATTCTCGAGAATTCATCTGAGTTATATCTATGTGTCACGCATGATGTTCGACACGAAGGATAATCGAAGGACACAGCTCCGATTGTCATAAATAATGTAGCGTTCATTTAGAGCAATGAAGGAGATGACAGATAGTAATTCTCGAAAAGTGTATTTTTGAAAAGTGAAAAATATGAATTCTCACAACATTAATTTTCAAACAAGGTTCGAGATTCGAACTGACTCAATATGAATGACATCAATCATATTAATATTCTGAATGTCTAATCATTAGAAGACTTCTATCACGACTGAATGAGGTGAATTGAATGAAGAATGATTTTTGCTTTTTTCTGTGTGAATGAAAGTCGCTGCATTTGCATCTTCGGGAACCAAATTATCATATACTTTTGAATTCTCCGATTCCCGCGCGATTTTCGTCCCCACTCGTGTTATGACAAACACCCCTTTCATTGCATCCCACCATTACTAACGCATTCTATATGTTGGTCAACCGATCAAAGACTGCACTTCACTTTACAGTATCCCTTCCGTATCGTAACCGAACATGCATGCGCACAAACCTAAACTTCCATTGAAATTTATGTGCGCATGTGCATTGCTCATAGTGGGGTGTGATCTGATGTGGGGATACCTGAATCCAGAGCAGTGAAGCCAGATCGCTGCCCAAAAGTTCTCCTACTTTCTGGTCTTCTCAATACACTCTGGATTGGTTTGGCCGGAGAGTGGGAGAACTTTTAAACAACGATGTGGCTTCACTGATCCAGAGTAGTAGTCTTTGGCTGGACGAACAACGTGAAGTTAACCTTACATATGTTGTGCGATATGACGTCATAGCTTACTACAATTGAATAGGTGTGCTTTATGCTGTATCAGCACTGTCACTACACCAGTGACGACCCAATCCAAAGTGGGGGATGCTCAAAAGCGAATGGAATTTCGTTCGATATATAGAATTGCCGGTATACGATATCACATACATACATATGAATAAACATATACATATATACACGAAGAAGAAAACAGTGAGGCCTATAGTGTCATCGACAGCAAGCGGTCAGAGCCCCACCGACTCTGCTGAGCTGCGTGAACCGCATAAAACAGAGTGGGATTACAGTAAAGAAACGCTCTCTTCAGCTCCCAACATTTAGTATACATATATACAATAATACACGCGTACATACATTGGAAGAGTCAAAGTGAGACTGTGGAAGACGATAACGGTGGGGGCATGGGGCAAGAGGCCGGACGGCCATTTTCGTTGATATCGTGGGAGCCCACCATCCACCATCGTTCCGCCGTCGCCACCGCGGTGTGTTGCCGTATGCCGTCGTGCTATCCTACGTCCAGCTGAGCTCTACAAGCATTCATAACACGCTCAAGCACGCTCGCGTACCAAAGAATTGAAAAAATACCGAATTCGTTTTGACTATTGTGCACAGGGGATATTTAATAATTGAATCATTCGTCGCCCAAAGACTTTTTCGTGTGTATATATGTGGCGACGAATTTATTTAAAGGGGTGAGAATATATGGACGAGGGGGGTGGGCGGGGGGATGGGCCACAAAGGGCACTGTGATTCACACGATCTACTGTAATAAGGAAGAAAAAGCCTTGTTGACAAGTGGAATTAAGATATATTTTTTTATTTCTGAGTGTGGAGTGTTGGAGGTGAGATAAAGTATTTTTCGCTGTGATAACGACAGAAAATTAAAAGAAATTATTGTGATACAGTGGTGGGTGGGTATAACCGTGAATTATCGACATCTAGCTACATATATATATATATATCCATAATATTTTAACGGTGGCCGGTCATACGATTGGCGTCTGTCGTGTTTAATAGTAAAGATAATATAACCAAGAAAAAAGTTCTGACACCGGTGATATAAAAGAGGAGAAGGCGGACAGGAAGAAAAACCGGCGACTAAACAACTAGACAGTGGTTACTATCATTGGCAGGCAGTGGCAGATAGAAAGGGAGAGAGCATGGCAGGACAAACGATTAACGACAGGCTGTTAGCAGCTAGACACAGTATTGCTGGCCAGGGACTTGCAAAAGCTGTTTGCAAAGCCACGACTGAGGAAATGATTGGTCCGAAGAAAAAACATTTGGACTGTAAGTTGCGAGCACTCCATTTTTATGATGAGGTTTTTCTAACTTATAACCTATGCAAAATGTCCACTCATTTCGTAATTGGAACTGGTTTATTTCATAAGTTGACAGTTTTGATGGTTTTTATGCGCTAATGGATTTTTATTTCCTGAAGTTCGGATTTACCCCGAGAAGGCGGTCAGGTTCAGTGAAAGTTCCATCCTTACTGTTCCATGATTCTGTAGAACTATTTTTTAGGGATGGAATTTATGGGAGTAGAAGCATTGGCTGGTCAATATTGATTCATCGGCATGGTCTCGAGAGCTGTAAGATGATTTGGCATCGTGCGGTCTGTCAAAATAAATGTGGTGCGAGATTTTCACTCGGGGATATGAGGAAATCTTGGATATATCGTGGATTGAGTAGGAAAAATACTCGCACCTACTCTTTGACCTAAAATATTACAGAAGTTGAATCTGGGGTGCTCTTTCAGAAACCAATATAGCGGAATGAATATGAGTTGGTGTTGGAGAGATTCAATCTTCTCACACGTCATGCTGTATTACATAAAAATTTGCTGCATGAAATATCACACGGTATACTTTAAAAGTAGTTATGGATTTATAATTTTGTACGAATGTAAGAAGTTATGTGAATGAAACGTCAGTGTTATTACTGTTCAATTCTAATGAATCGGTAAGAACATTTTTCATTTAGAAATCAAATGGTTAGTTGTGACAGATGCACATGTCAATAACTTCACACTGATATGCTTGTCAATTCAATATATTTATCCTTGATTCTATTTTTTCCATTATCATTTCTTTTTCTCGTAACAATATTGTCTTGCCGGCAACCGCAGCGACCCGCGAATCGGAAGCCGTAGTGTGTATATGCCTACTCTTATCGATTTTTCGTGTGTTCGAGTTACCTCACCTCGTGTGCGCGCGTGGCTTCCCTTTTTCGTCTTCCGCCTCTATCAAGACTATTCACACACAGATATACACCCACTGCTCTCGGTCTTCTTCGTTTATTGAAGAAAGACTAGACAGGATCGGAATTGATATTATGATATGGGAACAAGGAAACGGCGAATTTTTTTCCTCTCGCATTTTGACAGCATTTAGCCCCTTTTTTCAGAGCACATGTGTCACTTTAATCGTTTTTTCATTTCTTCGCAAATGATCACCTGAGCAATTCCTCTCGCGCATAAATATATTTACACTGAAAGCAATACATATTCGATAACTTCGATTGGGGTCAAGGATAGTGAGTTAATTCTAAGGAAAAAAAAGAGAAGTGAAATAAATGTATTTAAGTGAAGTTTGTGAAGTGAGGATCGGGAATAAATTCACCGACAAAATTACATTCTTGTGAATTATTCTTGGACGATTGTTATCTTTATTTATTCGCGTTTTTATTTGAAGAATAAACATTTTCATTCTTTTGAGATATGAACACTCATTTTAAAATGTGCGAAAGAGGATAATAGTCATATCACATTATCACAAATTTTTCTAGATAGGCAATGCAACACAACGTCACATGAATTCGCAAAATGCTCATCTGATATTTCGTATGTTGTTCATCAAATCATTTTCATTCGCATTCGAATACCACTCATGTATGTGCGTTCTGCACAGTCTCACTCAAGCGCATAAGAGTGTGACTATGCCTTTCACCATATACGATTTTTTAAACTATAAAATGCTGGCATCACATACACATCAAATCGTTGAATCAGATTTATTCGAAAGAAAAATATCTTGCAGAAACCGGAAAATTTCTTTGCATCCTCTCAAACTACTACAAGATACAGATGTGCAATTTCATTAGAAATTTCTTTTTCATGCAACTTATTTAGAATTTCATATTCCCCAATATGAATAATAATTACGTGAAAAGTCACATCCGTGCAAACAGTTCAATAGAAGCCTATGATAATTTCATCCATATTGAATATGATGTACTGTGCATAAGTACATTTATGTCGAAATTCACTACCAAGTGTATTGTTTGATAAAAGTAGGACGTAACCGGGTGTCTGGTCCATAGTGGGGTAGAAACCGGATGTTTCATATCTTGTATTGGTACCAGATATAAAAAAGATGAATATGAACTAACGGTTTTTCAATTCATCCTCCTCACAATGACATTATAATCATGATCACAAATTTATTCATCATTACCCAACAACTACATAGATTTAACATGTTCTATTATCAATTTCGAAGATTTTCACTCATTCGTTGGGGATCACTCAATCATAACTCGTGATGATACATGAGCCATCATAACCTGATCTGTTTTCCTGACTGCATTTTTTATATCTGGATATAGTTGTGTAGTAATATATCCGAGGGGTGTGCAAATTATGATAGGCGTCTTGTCTGTTTCTGACAATATCACACGACATATAATGCGACAACGCCCGTAGGCGTGAAACGATAACGTGTTTTGGCAACTTGATCGTGACTTTTTACTATTTCACAAAAAGCTATACGCAATACAATACATAAGAAGTCGTTCCCGTTCGCACTTTCTCTATCATTCATGTCATATATTGTGTGAATTTTTGAGAGGAAAAGAAACATTTGGAGAGTATGCCGACACTTCCGGGATCTTGATGATTGATAAAATGGATTCGTTTTATGTATAAACGTCTATCAATCTGCCATTGATCTTGTCACGTAGACACATAACCTCAATTTATAATCCTATAACATAGAAATAATAAAAACAACTTATCACTAGTCTTGTGCCATTGGCCAACAAATAATGACTTAGATAACAATCGAATGATCTCACGACACATTTTACATACATACTGAGACTGTATACCTAGTGATATAGCCATTCTTATTTGTGAATTCACATAATGTAGTTATTGTAGGTTAATGGCTTTCAAATTGTTTTTCAGAAAATATCTCATTTGATCAATTGACTTTTATATCCTATTTTGGTCATGTTCATAAACTGAATATCAAAAATAATATAAAATGAATTGCACATGAGTGGATGAAAATTATAATGCACATATATGAAATAATAAAAGTCAGTGGGTGTCTGTTGATTACTTCCGGTTGATCATCATTGTGTATTCCACTGTTTCGCTAGTTAGAATAAAAGCGGTTTCCTCTCGTGTTTGAGATCCGTAGCAAAATGATTCATTAATGCATAGATAAATCAAACTGCAGGCAAATAGAAATATGGAAATTGAATAAGTAGTATGACAGGATAGTTTCTTATGCATGAAAAACTGCGACAATAAATATAAACTGTTGTAGCCTGGTTTGATGAACAAGTGCAAATAAGTACAGCATGTAGTACTATAGATATTTTGTTTGTCATCTCATTCTCGCGAGGGTCTTTGCCAAATGTCAACGAAGTGAACCACGAGGTTAACTGTATCACTATTTGAAAGGGTATAATTGGAATAGGAGGACTGGCAAGGTCGAATGCGCCGTTACACGTTGCGATAGATGATGTACATACATATTCTCCATTCAATAATTTTTTCATTTTGAATTCATTTACTCCTGCTTTTTAAAAGCCCAACACAATCAGTCGTTGGAAAAATTGTACATTAGTGAAAATGAAACTGATTCAAATGAAGATTCACGTGTAGGATAGCTCAGAGTTGCTCTTTCATAATGTCATTTGTTTACAGAGCGATGTATATCAAATGCAGCGAATGGGCGATTGAACGGGCTTGGCACGGAGAGCTCTCGATCAATAGCTCAAGAGTTGCTACGTAGCGATATAAGAAGTCATCCTAATTTTATCTTCTTTGTTTTTATATTTTCTTTAATGTCAATGTGCCAACTTTATCAATCTTTCTCTATTAAAAATAAATCAGAATAGATGATAAACAGTTGGAATGTTGTATTATTACTTATAGTTGGTTTGTACGCGTTATTCATTTTACTGAACAAACTCATTGGGATGTAGTTTCTGAGTATTGAATGAGCACCATAGGTTTCAATTTGATCTGTTGATGTTAAATGCAGGGTTCACGTGCCGGAAAGTCGTCGGCCGTGCGGCGATTTGTTCGAGTTCGCAGTTCACTAGCACATCTGACTGGATGCTGCAGTTTGCATACGCATGCCCAACCTTGTTACTTCTCTTCGTGTAGATCTATGATTGGAATTGACATTCAATTAAATTAGCCTTGAGTCGATTCAATGTGTTGAGAGTATTTATGTTATAATAATCCAAACTCATATACAATGCACATTTTGCTGGATGTATGTAATATAATGACTCGTTTATACGTGTTTCACTCATCAAAAAATGAAATATCCGATTTTGCAGTTTCTGATTCATTTTCAGGTTATGCACCCTAGATTTTCTGCAGTAATTTGTTTCTTCGAGCATAGGATTTGATGCACTTTTACTTCGTGCACTCTCTCTTTCGGATTCTCTGATGTTGAAACAGAAATAGTTTTCAACTATGGTTTCACTTCGTTGCGTCCAAGTTGTGGGGATTGATGTATGATTTTTTAAGTATCAACAACAGTAATATTATTGCGTTGTATTGCTAGTTTCATCTTAAACTGTAGTTCTGTGGTGACTACAGTACTAATTATGTTAATTATTCGGGAATGAGAATGACAAAAGGTCTGGAGATCACATTTGTTTTTTTTTTTAAACTATCGAAGGAATGTATGTTAATTGTTGATTTCGGAATTGTAACAACGGGATACTGATGAATTCCTCTTTTTTCAATTTGTTTCAGATCTGATACATTGCACCAATGAACCGAATGTATCGATACCACAGTTAGCAAATCTTCTGGTGGAACGTTCGCAAAATACAAATTGGACAGTAGTTTTCAAAGCTCTTATAACAGTTCATCACATGCTGTGCTATGGAAATGAAGTACGGAAATCATCAATTGAATACTAATTACAATATTCTCATTGTAAATTATATACTTGTGTAGTTATCTATTTAATAACATTGATTTCACAGAGGTTTACGCAATATCTTGCATCAAGTAACAGCACATTTCAACTGAGCAACTTTTTGGATAAAAGTGGTGTACCAGGTAAGATAAATATCACGAGTGTAATACAAATAATACGAGTAATTTTAAAATTATGGAAAGGTAAACGAATGATTATCTGTAATGACCAATCTACTAATATTGATACATGCTCCAAATTTTCAATATTTGTGGATGAAGATGTATTGAAGATTTTCTTGCCTGTTCATACTCGTTATCGTTCTTCATTTTATACATGGAATATCTTTTTCAATCAGCAAAAATCAGCTTGATTCGTGACATTTATAAACTTGAATAATATTTCTACCGAGAAGCTTCTCTCTATATTTCCTTTCTACCTTCTTTACTGCCTTCCATATTTAACTTGTCTGATTCTTGTGATTAACCAAGAATAATGGTTTCTTTTTTCCATGTATCTACCTACCAACTGTCTGATATATTAACCTGGGTTAATTTTATTTTTGTTTGGAAACAGCCGGAGCACGTGTCGGTAAGTAACTATGCTGATTAACATTTATTGGCAGATAATCATCATTGATGGGTGACGGTGCTGAATGTTTAGTTCTTTTATCTCTAGAAAATTTTCATATAACATTATAAGCTTATTTCACAGCAGAAAAAAAATGAACTCGGAATAGTTCATAATAGATTCAAATCATTAGTTCAATCAGGTAGTTGTTGTACATCGAATCATGTGCTTGGCATTCGACATTAATTGCAATAAATAAAATTCATTTCTTTATTAGGGTATGACATGTCACCATTCATTAGACGATATGCCAAATATTTGAACGAGAAAGCGATGTCATACAGAAGTGTTGCCTTTGACTTCTGCAAAGTCAAACGAGGGTAGGTAATCACCATCCGCATCATTCTCAAATGAATATACTATTGAAGAGGAAATTGATCGATACGTTATGCACTTCTTCACATGAAGGAAAGTTTGGGTATTAAGATGCCAAAATTTTTTGTTTTTCCAGGAAAGAGGATGGGACTTTGCGCACGATGAATGCTGAAAAATTATTGAAAACACTTCCAGTTTTGCAGGCACAACTGGATTCATTATTAGAGTTCGATTGCACCGCAAATGATTTAACGAATGGTGTGATTAGTATGGCATTTATGTTACTCTTCCGAGATCTGATACGGCTTTTTGCCTGTTACAATGATGGTATAATAAATTTATTAGGTATGTATAGAAAGACTGACAACTTATTTTGCGATGTATGTCTGTTCATTAATTCGATGTGTTTTTGGGTGCAGAAAAATATTTCGACATGAACAAAAAACAATGTCGTGATGCTTTAGACTTGTATAAAAAATTCCTCATACGGATGGATCGAGTTGGTGAATTTCTCAAAGTCGCTGAGGTAAATTCATCAAACTAGAGCTTATGTGAAATGCGTTGTTACCATTTTTCCGACAAAGTATCTAAAATCGTCATTGTTTTTTTTATTATTAGAATGTTGGTATCGATAAAGGTGACATACCTGACCTTACGAAAGCACCAAGCAGTTTATTAGACGCCTTGGAACAACATCTTGCATCATTGGAAGGGAAGAAAGGTTCTGCGGCCAATACACCAACACAATCTGCCAGGTGTGTTATAACATTATTGATAAAAAAAAATTTTTTCCATACGCGATTGAAACTAAAAAAATTGAATGAAATATCAAACAGAATTAAATTTATCGCGAAATCATCGTTATGATTTGAGTGTGATATGTATTTGAAGAAACCGTCAACCAGTCCTTAATCCCGGCGGGAGAGACTTTGTAAAATGGAATCTCTTCACCTTGTTGCCGATTCGCAGCCTCCATTTATGTCACAACAATTTCGAATTTTTATTTATTCTTTAATTTTGATTATCATTTATTGATTTAAAATTTTTCTCTGACACAGCATTACTTTGTGAGTAATTTTCTGGTCTATTCTTGTGAAACCAATGATAGTTCTGTTAATTCATTTATTAGTTTTTTGGTTTTTTCTTCATCCGTAATTTTTTCTCGTCATCAATTTCATTCGATTGTGCTTACACATGTATTTTTACGTGTAATTAGATTGAATTTTTCATTCTTGTGTTCAACACGGTTATATATCAGACCCGATTGATGATATTAGATTAATGAATCGTATATGTAAACATTTATATGTTGTTCGCTTCACAAAAAACATAAAAACGTGTATTATATGTTGGTCAACATTTGTATATATATATATAGAGACATCAGACATTTATTACTTTGCGTACACATACAATATCATCGATCACGCGACATTTACTCGTTTTACATCATTTGCAAACTGTTAGCATAGCAAATCATCTCAATATCATATGGCATGTGGAAAAACCATTTATATATTGTATACTTAATTGTATATATGTTACGTTGATGACACGAAAATAGTATTTTTATTGTCGTGTCAACGACAATGATTAGATTGCACGCTAAAATCAACATTCGCGTCAATTTCAAACGAAAACGAATATACACACAGTTTCACACATTTTGCGGTATCTCGACATACATTATTTCACGACATGGTCTGCATTTGTACGTACTACACAGTTTTTTTGTTTTTTTGTTTGTCTTTCTCCTTTTGTTTTCTATTATCAACGTTCCTCAATGATCCCATCACCATCAAATACAAAATCACCGCTGAATCGGCCTCCTTCTTTTCTTCACTTTTCACTTTCCCTCTCGCTCTCTTCACTCCTGAGACAATCCACTATCCTATCCTTGTCCGCACAGCAATAGAACGAATGTTAAGTCGGGAGTGTCCGCACTGTCTTCCACCAGTACCGCGTTCGGAACTGCGGCCAGCAATGCACGGTTGGATCAAACTGGGAATGGACATATCGATGAGGCATTGAGACAACAAGCGCTTGCCGAAGAAGAGGCAGCAATGAACCAGTACAAGGTAGAGGTCGTAATAAATTTTCATTTTTTATTGATCATTATACTATCGGGATGAACGTGTCATTTAATCTGTCATTATTCTTCAAACAGGCTAAGGTGCAATCACCAACTGGTTTAAGTACGAATCCTTTCCTGAGTTCACCGACAGGCAGTGGAAACCAACCAATTGTGGACTTATTCAATTCTGCATCACTGCACGAGTCGCAGGTGAGTTGAATTTATGCCCGTCTGACCGCAGAAAACAAGAGAAACACTAAACACGCAACTTTTTTTCCTCTTTTTTTTGATAGCCATCTAAAGCATCTGATGATTTATTAGCCTTGGAGGGTAATCCATTTGCTGATATGTTCGCTGCTCCCCAAGGCGCACCCGTTCAGAACGTCGCTCCACCACGCAATATGTGGATGACCAACGGTAATGGTAAATAAAATGTCGATTTTTATATTATTTTTCGTATTTACCTGTTTGGAGTATTTATTTTGATAGTTCAATTCATATAATTTACCTCTTTTGTTCGTTTGTTTGTTTTTTTTTTTGTAGGTTTCGTGACACCGACTCCACCGTCAAGTAATAACTTTGTTACAGATAACAATTTCTCATCTGTATTCGGTGATCAAGATCAACAGTCGAGTAAGTATTCAAAACAAAAAGGACGATTAATGGTACAGGGATACTAACAAAACCATAGCAGTGGCTTTCTTCAGTCACATCACTAACAGTTTATGTGCTTCAATTCTACTGATATACAATAACCAAATTTGGGGATGAGGTGTAATCGGATGATCAGAATATTAGGAATAGAAAGGATGCAATAACATGAGTGAATAGTGGATGCAAGTGACGGAAAACTTGATTCTTTCTGTGACAATGGTATTTTCTATTTGCGCAAGCTGCTACTCAAGGATCAATTGGATCCGTACCTAATCCTTTCATGGCCGACTTTTCCGCTTCCCAATCCCAGAGTGGAAATGCATCAAGCCTCGGGCTCTTTGATCAGGGAGATGGCAATACAGCAATAACCGGTAACGAGGCTCAGCCGCAGGGCGGAGACCTGTTCAATGCGAGCGGTCAGGCGGATTTTTTTGGGGGCGACTCAGCAATGATCAGGGCCACGGACGGAAGTGACGTGGACTTTGCCCCTGGCGCGGCATTAGGAGTCGCACCAGGGGCAGGGCCCGTTACAGGAATTGCCACTGGCAAGTCCACTGCAACGCCGCCACCCAGACCGCCGCCTCCCGCGACAGGTACAAACGGCACACCGCGTGCAATGTCACCCGCAATTGGTGGTGCATCACCCGGTAGGCTTGCCTCGAAAACCGGCACAATTGCTGGCGCTGGTAAAACTGCATTCGATGATCTCAACGATAGTATTCGTATGGCTCTGGGTGGGTCTCCGTCCCGTCCAGCCCCCGCTGTGCAACAATTGTCTCACGTACAACAATTATCACAACCTCAACAAGCACAAATGCAAGAAAGCTTTGGTGGTGTTTTTGACGTGAGTGCACCGATGCCGGCGGGCGTTGGACAACAATTAATTGGCGGTGCCCAAAATATGAATAGCTACACAATCCCTCCTCACACCCAAGTATCTGTGGGCCACGGCTCTCCGATTAAGCAGCCAATAGCAGGTGACGGGAATTCATCGACTTAAGACACGAACAAGCCTCCACGCATGCATTATATATATATGACGTTTTCCTTTATTTTGTAATTTTTCTGTTTTTTATTTTGAATTTTGTTCAATTTGTGGTGTTGGTCGGGCCTGGAACTTTGTGGATTGATTATCTCTGCAGCTATATGCTTGGTGGAACATTGATCTATGAATATCGTGTTAACGATTGAGGAATTGAGTGATTTTAGTTTGATTCACTGTATTTACGATGTATCATAGTAATTCAATTCGGACTGAAAGAAAGTTGCGTAGAAATTATTGTGTTGATAAAAAATGTTGACTTAACTTTAACCGCTCTGATTGGTGTAGTCATTTATTTAATATCAGAATGGAGTTTATTTTTTCGTGCTTTCTTTTTATTATGGTGTTGTCATTTTTATTGATAATGGTGAATTAGAGCTAGAAATAATTTCAGCTATGGGACAACCAACCAATACATCCGGTAGCAGTAAAGTTCTCACGGGGGATCTCGATAGCAGTTTAGCAAGTCTTGCACAAAATTTGAGCATTAACAAGAGCGGTCAACAGCAAGTCAAGTAAATAATCTGATGACATGATATTCGAATGGCTAATTCATATGACTGATTGGCTATTGATTTGTAGGGGTATGCAGTGGAATTCACCAAAAAATACGGCAAAAACTGGAGGCCCTACAGGATGGACACCGCAACCAATGGCAGCTACTACCGGTGCAGGATACAGACCAATGGTAAAGTATGAGAAACCATTCTGAGCGAAAGATCAATTCAAATCATGAGCACGTTTATATTAATTGATATTAGATAGACAACAGTAGATGCGCGCACCCTTCCATTAATCAGTTATCCACAAAACCAAGCTTGAAAGTGCAAATAATTTCAGTACATCACGAATAGTTTTGTTCACAAATTAGATGTATATCAACAAATGTTTTCGTCAATCAATCCGTCACTTAGACTTGTGTATGCATTCGTTATTTTATTATTACATCAAGCGATTAATATCAAACACATCAGCATTGCGCTTATCACAAATATGATCTTGGCTTACTATAGCATTATAACCCCACACTATTCAACAGGCATATAAATGTTGCTAATTTTTATCAAATAGAGTTTTATGGATAATAGAAAAACACGTAAGAGAGAAGAATCATTTCTTGATTTTGAATAACGCAAAAGTTCAGTTATCAGTTGGCATATTTATTTACCTGATGCATGCATGGCATATGGCATGACGCTGGCTGTTACAGGGCCAAGGAATGACACAACTTCCTCCAGTCAATTTTGGTTTTCCTCCACAGCCCACAGCATTGGTGAGTTATATTATTTTTATTCTTGCATCCTATTGATTGAAGCGAGAACATCTGGAAATCTCAGAAGAACAACTCATAGTTTCCTTCTGAGATTTTGGCTTTGCAAGTGATGAAAACAATAGAATATTCGAATTATCCGCACAAGAAATAATTGGGTGGTAAAGGGAAAGTATACAATCAACACAAGCAAGACTAACCGAATAATTTCTTGGTCACAAGTCGAGTGAGTTGGAGTGACACGAAATCTTAGTGTCGGTGTGATTCTGAAAAATGTTCCAAAATTCAAATGAATCATTATACGAAAAAACACTTTCTGGGTAAATAATTTCGTAGTATTTCAAACGTCGACTTCGAGAGTATTGACAAATTATACTTTTATCGCTCTTGTGTTCATCCGTGTAATTCTTCAAATGATTATTCTCCTAGCAACCACCTCTTCCTTTGTTACCATGTTTTCCTGGATTTTCGTTTTTCAATAATATATTGATCGTTTGATGGCTACCTTCCGAAGAACATGTGTAAGATCTGCTCAAATATTCAACTTGAACAAAACTTTATCTACCATCATCAATTATAGGGAATGCAAAACATGCCGATGGGAATGCCTGGCATGCAGGGTATGAGGCCGATGATGAGTGCAATCCCCGGTGGACCCGCAGCACCAGGCGGCGCCCCAATGATGGTTGGCACAAATCCAATGATGGGAGCACCGATACAACAACAGAATCAAACAACCGGTGCGCTGCAGGGTAATGCTGTTCAACTCGACCCTTTCGGAGCTCTGTGAAAAGATGTTTAGGTATTTTCAATTAATTTATCAAATTATAATTGGCGATATACGTGAAGATCTCTTCAGCGGCACTCGATAAAATGATGATACCAGACATCCATATGTTGCAGGCAATCCCCTCCAGGAAAGAGACGCAGGAGTTATCAATTTTGTAAATATTGTGTAATACGCCTACAAACTACAATCGGTATTTTTCCATTTTTTTTTGTATGCTATTACTTTCAACGTCCTGGTTATTCACGATTGATGGTTCCGAGACTCCATGAGAAATTTAAGTATTCGAAAAATCATTGTGAATGTAGGAATGATAATCAACTCAAGCAAATATCACATACGGATACTGCTTGCTCGTTATTCAGTAGGAAGATTCCAATAATTCCCTTTATACAATGGAAAAAAATAGAAAAACAAAGAGAAAATCTATCGGCATAGGATGGTGTATAAATTTGTATAAGGTGGCCCCTAGTGCCCTCAGGTACTGTTTATTAATTAGAATGTGAAAACGTACGATGGCAAATACTGTGACACTCTCGCAACATATTGCTTCGTTGCTTATTCTTAAATTATTCAAATCCATGCACGTTGTATTTATCATTAATATATGAACGAAAGATGCAGTGACGAAATTTCATTTCTCATTGTTAACATTTAGTTACCGATGTTTATTCTCTCACCACTCAGAAATGAATGAGTATGCTGTACTGCTGAATTCCCTACATAATTCCAATCACACCCAAAATATAAACTGTGAGTTCATCATATGGAATTATTCAGCACAAAAGTTGATGCTCTTTTAAACGATATTGATAGTAACGATCAATCTGAGTTATTATTACCAATGGAAGGTACAAGTAATGATCATCTCAAACAGCACCACATCATGTGCCCAATATTGGCGAGATTCATTTATCCATATATGAGTGAAGGTGTATATATATAAA
>JABMBR010012190.1:0-37876 GCA_018881525.1 Meteorus sp. PSUC_FEM 10030008 | reverse complement strand
TGCGTTTGTTGTTGTTGCTGTTGCTGTTGCTGTTGCTGTTGCTGTTGCTGTTGCTGTTGCTGTTGCTGTTGCTGTTGCTGTTGCTGTTGCTGTTGTGATGGTGGTGGATGTGGCGTTTGGGGCGTTTGCGGCGGTTGTGTCGGCTGACTCTGGTACGTTGTCTGCGGAACTTCTTGATGATTTTTTTCCACCACTTGTTGTGGTATTTCAATACTGTCGGCTTCCGGACTCGTCACCGGTAATTCCGCATCTTCAGAAATACTTTCAGTAATATGCCCAGTTGTTGTTATTGTTCGTACATGACGTCGAGTGGTGATGACACTTTGCGAATTACCACTGACCTGTTCATCAACAGTTCTGGGTACCTGTGGTGATGTCTCCTCTGAATGTCGACCTTTCCAGTCTGCTTTAACATCTTGTTTCGCCAAATTCTCCTTCATTGTTTCCTGGAAACCAATTTTTTCTATCATATAAAGCTGGATGAATCCACTTTTCGAGAAGTAATTCAATCCTCTTCTCTATCGTCTCAAAAAAAATCATTTGAGGGGAGCAAAATTTGCAAGCTCATTCGCAAAACATAGATTTCCTCTACAAGATTGGGTATTCATTCACACCTGATGAAAAGCACAACAATCTTTGGTGTACTTTCGGATAACGTAACTATGTCTAGGTCATAACCACATTACTGTAACTCAATACGAATTATATATTTGACCTGAAATCAATTCACGTTCCTCGTCTCTGATTTTCGCAATGGGCCAATGACAATTCTGAGTACATTTGTACATGAACATTTTTTTTTCTTATCGTTTTATGGAATTAGTCACATTTTTTTGAAGGCACGCGACCAAGAATGTACACACATACACACATGCGATGACACGATGTGACGACACACCTTGTCTGTACGGTGAAAAAAAAAGAAGGAAAAAAACGTTTAAGGAATAAAGTAAAAGAAAAATTGTGTTGAGGACCCGACAATGTATTTACCCAAGAGCGCGTCACTTCCGCTGTACAATGTCAAGCTTATATTTCCGCCGGTATAAACGTCGGCACGCGTGCACGTTACTCGTTATTTGATTGAATTTTGGGATTTATTTAAGAAAACCTGCGAATACCAATGAAAATATAGATAATGAGACAGCCGGAGAACTCCCATTCATATAAAAAGGAATCTCGATTTTTGTCATTGACACTGACGGAACTCCAAACGTAGTTGCTGTATCATATGAAACATACAAAATCAGATAGGAACTCTTCTAGCTTGTGAGTGATTGGTAACACACGACTGTTCCCTACTCGAATTATTTTTCCTCCATCTACTGCACATATGAATTGAGAGGTAAAAGAATAAAAATTCGCGGGTTATTCATGCGATCATAAGGATAACGTTGACATACAGAATAGAAGAATGGAGACTTGCAATCTCGCTCAAAATTTGGATTGAATAAACAACTGCAGCGAATATTCGCTCAATGGATGATACCTCTGTAGCTGAGTGTCGCATTGGTTCGCTCCCTCGATATGTGAGATAAATTATTTGAGAGAATACTTTCACTCTTAACACTAAGAAAATGTAGAATTCGCCACTTTGGTTCACAACAATCAAGAACTGTCTTATTAGCACAACCTCTTGAACTGCTATCTCATGTAAGATCGGTTAACGACAAAAAGTTGATTGTCAATGAATAAATGTCTGATGAAATTGCCAGTGACCACTGATATACCAGGCGTGAATATAAAGACAACACAACGCGCACGACGACAATCGAATCCGAACTGAAGATGACTCGTGGAAGCATCGAATACCTAACGAAGGTGAGTAGGAAAAAAAATAGAAAGACAGAGAGAAGTGAGCGCACCGAGGTGCGCAAGTGAAGTGGTGGTCGCGTGTCTCATATACACGGTTACGACCCTCTCTCCTTCCCGGTCATTTTCATGCGCTTGCTCTCTTTCGCACTTTCCATCTCTATCTCTCCATCTCTTTGTTCTCACTTGCACACACATTTTCTGATATTTAATGACGTTCCACCACAAGACCAGAATATGAGTACACTAATAGGTGTGAAAGGGACAAATTTAGTCACTATGAAAAAGACGAAGAAGAAAAAAATATAGACATAGTCTTGTGTTGGCGCGAGGGCTTTCGAATGGTCGAACGGGAGCAGGAGAGGCGCTCAAGCCGATTGGACAACGCCTCATCGTCACTCCCATTGGTCAGCAACAAGTACTCACACGTATGTTTCCACATAATTGCGATCAACAATTTTTTATAGCTGTCTCCGATAAAGAAAATATAATATTGGAGGGAACTAGAGCTGGCTGATGATTTGGTGGAAACATTGTTCGCAAATCTGTAGCCCTATGATGAAAATTTGATGGCTCTCTAGGTATTCCATTGCAAATCGCCATTCATCGCACAAATTTTCACTTTAATCTAAGAATTCTGAATCACAGTCTATACAGCACGCAGATTAGAAATTCTCTTCCAGTAGCTCAAGTTATCAATGCCCACGTCGAATATTTCGTATGTTCTCATCTTCGATATCGTAATGAAACGAAAATAATTCTACTCTAATCTGTCAACGGATCAAACGACCTGGCACACGTCTTATATATAAATCAAATGAAAAATTGTGTTATATATAAATGTGTAGGAAGTTTACAAGCTTATCGAGCAGACAAAATTTATGATGGGATTGTAAAATTCGTCCGTCTGATGTAGATTGCACTCTTTTCTCACATACGCGAGAAAACAAATATAAATATTTTCAGAACGTCCATGCAGAAGTGTCGACAATTTTTCTCCCACTCTCACTTAATGAAACATCTATTTCTCCTATGTATGTGTTATATACACGCGCGCCTATACCAGTACATACGTGCATTCATGTAATGAAAAAGAAAAAAAACCCAAGAGGGAGCATATAGTGGTGTAAAAAAAATTATTAAAGTCTCTCTGGTGATTGACACAAAGCTAAGCAGGCGGTGGGGTTCGCTTGTTTGTTCTGTGATAAGGTTGCAAGCCAAACGGTGTACACGGAGATAAAATTTTATATATATACATTTATATGTTTGTTTGTATCTGTATATCCATGTATACATGGTCGGGATATGATGATGTTGCCCCAACGCGGTAATGTCGGCCATCGTGAGGCATCTGTCGCCATTTTCAATGTTCCATAACGATCATCATAATCTTTGGTATTGATAAATCAATAATTTAATGAATAAATGACATTGCTGTGAAGGTTTGCAATTTTTTATGAAAAAATATCGTTTCATATGTATTGTAGTAAGAAAAATTCGGTTAGCAGCATGTCCCAACAAATTTTCTCGACCCCGAGACAATTTTTTCAAATATAACATTAAAGGACTGATAAGATTTCGGAGTTCGTCAAGAATCATGACAGAATCAACATTTTATGGCCACCAAAATTTATTTGCCCTAATCCTGGCAACTCGATGCAAAAGAACTACACAAAGTGGTGTGTTGCATCGGCGTCATGTCACCTTTTCCGAGGGTGGTTATGCATACAATGACTCATCCAGATTTTTGTATGAGACATTAGCGCGCCGACTCTATGAGTGTTCAATAACTCAAAAATGAAAGCAGCACAAATATCAAATTTGTCACGGTTAAATTTGTCTTCTGCAGATACTGTTGAACAAAAGTTTGTGATTCATGGAACTCTCAGCCCATGGTGCAGATTATCACCAATCTCGATATTTTTGTGAGTAAACGAATTAAAAACATATTTATTTTTGTTTATGGCGAAAAGTATTTGAATTGTGATTCATACTTATGGATGAGTAGGAGGCGTGATCAAATCTCCCAAGTATTCACTGTTTTACAACCAAAGTCATTGCAAGCCATATCAAGTAGAATATGTCACGACAAAAATCGAAATTCCAACAAATTCATCCGGGAGCTTATATGTGAAAGAGAATTTTGATAGTGAGAAGAAAATATTTCTATGCTCAGGCGCCATCAACAACGTGTATTTATGATATATGTTTTATATATACAAAGCAAAGTTAGTATATATGAAAGCTCTGAGGACGTTGTCAAAATATAAACGACACTATCGCAATTTATCTCGTTTCCCCATGATAATATAAGATAAAACTGCATCATTACATTAGCTAGTATATATCAGCTTAAATGATATTATTTCAGTCGAGTCGCAGCGGTCAGGAGAGCGTAGGGACCCTTAGGACTCAGTACGAAATACCTTTCCATATTGGTTCTCGTTCAGTAAGGACCGATGATTGGAAATTACCTAGTCAGTGGTTTTTCGATAATTCAGTAGAGTCGTGCAGCGCAATATTCGGTTCGAATACCATTTCACTCAATCATTAATCTCGGGATGGTGAAAATTTTGCGAATTAGTAAACGATTAAGACGATCGATAATATCCACGGAACAGAAGGAGACAATATATCAATAGAGGAGAATAATTTCATAGAAAAATTATTTCTTCAATTCAAAAACAGTGTCTGGATTATAATCTTCTATGAAATGTATATTGGGATGTAGATGTGCAAATTGTGATTAATAACAAAGGTAATGGTAAATTTGCGTCATCGCTAGAATTAACCATCGGCCATTTTATCGTTGAGAACTCGCATCATTTCTATGTGTGGTTTTAATATGTAACCTTATCGACATCTAAAGTCATCGCGACAACGCGAGCATTACGTAGACATCGCCATATCTATCTCTTTCTTTATTATATGTTTGTTATTTTCTCATTCGCTTCTTTTTTTCTCTTTTTTTGCCCATTTTATATATATCTAGATCATCTTTGAAGTGGATTGTCGTCGTATCCGATCATTATCAGTAGAATCAGTCCGCATGCGATGGAATCATTGTCGTATTTGTCCATCATAATCAATCAGAATTTTTTCCCACATATGTATTGGAAACTTCGTTTTTTTTTCCTATATTTCGTGTCGAAGTCCAAGAACGCCCTCGTGATTTCTCCGAATTATTTCTTCTATCGATTGATAATTCGTAGATTGGAGATTGGGATGCAATTTAACGATATTAATTAAATTAATAAATTTCAGAGAGGATTTTGAACAGAAATAGCTATTCAAAATAATTGATATTTTTTTTTTTCTTATTTTTTATAATATGATGACGACGATGATAACGGATATTTCAAGTGATACCAGGCTTCAGGAGGGATTTTCAACGGTTTACAACGCATATTGTGTCTCTGTGTACTTAAAATTTATAATGTTGAATTGTCACTTTACATTGTGCTTGAAATGCGCGCACACGAGAAATACGTACATATGAATTAATAAATAAATTTTATAATACCCACTATTTCATCTTCATCGTCTTCTTGCACGTGGATATATACACATAGTGTTGTACAAGAATATGGTACATGGATGTGTGAGATTATTTCGAAGAGGGCTGTAAACATTTCGAGGAAAAAAAAATGCTTAATACAATCCAAACAATTGAATGAGCAAAAGAAATGTAAGAAGAAATTCTCACTGCTCCATTGAATGAATTTCTACACGAAATTTATCACATGAAATTACATGGCGAGAAGATTCTCCGCATAATCTTTATGTTGACGAGTCCATTTTTTTCTTGGTGATATTCATCGTTGAATCGCGATATGAAACCAATGAGAGGAATAAATTTCGCATGGTTCTTCCCGTTTAGTGATTCGCGTGAATCTCATTGTTTATCACAGGTAGTGATATTTTTTGTTGCTGTTGCCCGTATCAATTTTTAATTACCATCACAGCGCTGATAGATTTCACGATTTATATGGAGAGTTTGGGCGTGAAAGTTTTGGCGAATTGTTAGATAATATGGTAGAGTGATGTGAGTGATTGCTTGAACTCACTCGTGTATAAGGTAACAAAACGAGTATCACACGACAATATGCAATATGTTCGTACACTCGCGGCATGCGGACCAATAATTAACGTATATGACAAACAGCATTATCGCTATTGCCTGATATTATTCCCCATTATCTTATATGAACAGCAACCGTGGCTATATGTGCTTAATGATTAATAAAATATTATCTGCGTCAGGGCTGTCTCCAAGCTCTCCTGTCGACGGATAGTTTCGAGTCAGACGTATCTGGCGCGTCGATTCTACCGTTTCGACGTCCTCCGCAATATATTTTTTATCATTTCAACATTAGTCAGACACAGTGAAAAAAATTATAATCCACAAACAAACATATCCTTTTTATTTCAAGTATTAACAACATCTGAGTTCAGTTGCGATGTATGGATCGGAAATAGTTGAATTGTGACCTAACTCGTGACGATATGAAATACACTGTACATCACATATATAATCATCGGAATGGTGGGTTATGAAATAATTGGAGTTTTCAATATATTTGGTGGCAATATAACGCGAGTGAACATACATATGACGTTGATACGTTTACTGTATGGCGGAGCCGCGTGATCGCGATCAAGAAAATAAAAAAAAGGTGTCTGTCGCGTGTTTTTTCAAACACAGTCTGTCCGCAAGCGCCGATCCACATTCGTCTGTCCCCGCACCGAAGTGAATCGGGTGTCACGACCTGGCTCTGCCAACAGTACAGTGCCTGGCTATAATGTTGAACACGTTGACGGTTGGGTCGAAATAAAAAAGACAGAGCCAGAATAAAAAATGGGTGCGGGACAGAGAGAGTGTATATAGGTGTGTGGTGAATGAGAAAAGAAACAAGAAACAAAAAGTAAGAAGAGAACGTTACAATGAATCCGACCCAGTAAAATCTATAACACCATTCAAATAATTTTTCTTCATTTGATTTTACCAATAATAATAAGGGCAGAAGAAATCATGATCGCGAAGATGTAGAATGTACAAATTGCCAGCACACTTGATAAAACAAAATCTAGAAGATGAGTGGATGGGAGAATGAGAACGACAGAGAGAAACTTTCGTATTTGAATAGTCACTAAAAATAAAAAAAATTTTATGATGAAATGAAAAAATTGAATGAAACTGTATCCATACAGTGTGAGAACAATCTTCTCATCTTGGTAGGCAAAAAAAGAATTTGTTATTCCTTTTATCAGTTCATTACTTATTTTTCCTTTTCTACTAATCTTGTCAACAATAATAACTTTGCACGTGTAATTGGTGGAAAAATTGTGTGCATACAAATGAATTATTTGTATCATTACTCTTTTCACTTCTGCTGAATTCGTCTCATCCAAATATTTTCATAATCATCGTTAAATGTTTTATTAAATATAACGTCACATATATAATCAATGTGTGATATTATTAATAATAGATCACTCACCATATAATTTGCGTATGGTTGAAATTTTTTATTTGTCACCTCGTGCAGGAATGGAAAGCCTCTCCAGCTTGATAATGGATTTTCAATGATATTATTATTATTGAAAATATTGAAGATGCCCCAAAAAAAAAATGTATATATATACAACAAATATACAATTTAACTCGTGATATATTGGTTGATACTTGACGAGAGTATAGTCACACTGCGCGAGTCTCTGCGATCGTTTACCGTGTGTTTGTGGTTTGCCTCTCGCGGCGCCTACTTGACACAGGTGCGCTTCAAGGTGTGAATAACGGCGATGCTGCCGCCTGGTAGTGAATCTAAAGAACATTTCGATTTCAAAATGCTCGCACACGATCATACTCCATCCAAACTGTCCGATCTGCCGATAGCAATTATTTTGTGTCTATCTTTCGTGCCTCAAATATTTGTGAATATTTGATTGCATGTCCAGAATAATCCATAATGGACACTTCTTTCTCTGTTGAACGAAGGGATAAATTCGAGCCTGTAAGTGATTCAATATTCATGTGATTGAGCATAGATTTCCTTTCACAACTTGTGACGCACGTTCTATTTCCATTATGGTACTTTATATCAACTGTTCTAAGAATTGAAATTATTTAACGCTCTATATGAATCCATCACGACGTTTCCCCCCTTTCGGTTTCCCTCCTACAACTCGGAACCTGTTATCAGTTGAATTGTTGTCATAGCAACAGAGCACACGTTTGAGATTCATGCGATAAGGGCACCTGATATCAAACGTATTCAAACAGCAAGAAAGAAAAATGAAAATGGTGGAAACGAAAAATAAAATGGCAAAATGGACTTCCCTAACGATAAATTTTGTACGATTCGCTATGGTGTGAAAGAACCCACTTTTCGCGAACATTAATGTTGGACCTCCTACGCAGACATGTTTTGTTCATCACAGAAATATCAATTTTGATGATCACTCCCTCTATATCCCATTTTATTTTCAATTCATTCCGACTCATTACAATTTTGTGAACGGCTTCTTCATCAGTTCTTTTTTTCCCCATTTCTGATGTGACAGGAAATTTTTACAATGATCTTCGCACCTTTATTCAATACACTCATGAAAATTGCATTAAAACGGTACCAAAAAATAACAAGCTATTGTTATCATGAACTGGAGCACTGGAAATTGATGTGTCCTATCACTTCTCCGAATATTTTGAGTTTTCTCGCTTGGACACATACGTCACCGCTTTTTAAGCATTTTTACAGCAACAATGGTTCATTCAACTTCTATTTATCTCATTATCGATACTCTTACTATAATCATTTTTGTTATAACTATCAATCAATTCCTATAATTCTGCAATTACATCAATAATCGAAAAATAAATTCTATATACACATAAGCACAGATTAAATTTCAATTTGGTATCGTGGAACTGTTAATATTGTTCTTTGGTTGATGAAAGAAACGAGAGACAAGATAATGAACATATTCAAAACCAAAACATTTTTTTTTTCGCAACAATAGACAACCACAGAATATTACACATTGTAATATCAATAAAATTAAAAAAGTAAAGATGATGAGCCAATGAAACACATAGAAAATATACGATCTATAAGCTAAACATAGATGTGAAATAGAAAATTATGTACATATGCATACATATAATGTTACATATTTTCGTTGACATCGCGACCAATATGTATGTATACATGTATGAATGTAGACCAATTTATATGAAATCTATATTTATTCCCAGTTTTTCTCCTATATCATCAAACCCAGAGGCATAAATAAATTGTATTTTTCCAAACTAAAAATGAAGGCGAAGTTATACATAACCATATGTATGTAATTCTCGAATATACATACAGTGAAGAATTTGGAGTAAAGCAATTTATGTCTTATATATATCATAAATCTTTACAGAATCAATGGATAAAAAGTCTTTACACTACACTGATCAATTAAAAACGACAGCTTAAGCATTATAAAAATGAAAGGAGATGAAGTAGAATGTTTCCCTACATCGTACACACACCCACTCAACTATGTTTCAGCTACGAAATAGTTTTCTCTAAACTACGATGTCAATATCGATAACTCATGTTCAATTATAAATAAAAGTTTTTTCTGTTTTTTTTTCTCTAATGGAATGATTGAATTTTTCATGATGATATTGAGACAACTGTTGGCCTCTCTAAATGTCCATTATCGAGCATCAGTTTACTGCTATTATTATTGGGTGACGTATTGCCAAGCGTAACAATATGTGGTGATGTTAAATGATGATCCGGTGAATGAGTGGCTGACTGGTAAACAGGTGAACCTCGATTTGGTGGTGATGGACATTCGATTTTTGGTGATTGGCAGTCGAGCAACTGTTGCTGATGTTGCTGTTGCTGCTGTTGCTGTTGATGCTGACTCGCCATCATTTCATAATAAACATTTTGTGTCAATGAGGGATAATTTATAATGCGCGATGGTTGCGGACTTCCACCATACAAAGAATTAGCATAAGACGTTTGCACGATATTTGAATGTGATGATACTCGAAGATCTGAATAATTATCTGCAAAAATGGATCACATTAATATTTTTCATCAGAACAATTCGTCACTTTTTCATTCCATCATTTACCTTCCAATTTCAAATTGTTGTTATTGTGATTAGTGTTATTATTATTGTTGTTGTTATTCAATGTACAAGCGGGAACATTGCTGTTGTGATTGAGAGGTGTATCACTTGATTTCATTCCACCCTTGGGTTTGCGTTTGCGCGTTTGGATGGTGTCTTTCTTCATTGTCTCGGGCCTATTGACACCATGAAGTTTGTAGTAGAGCCCGCAGGCATTACACACTGGCTCACCACAAGCATTTCGTCGCCATAATGACGTTATGGCTGTTCGACAATTACTACAGGTCAGTCCAACACGTCTCGATGCGGACTACAGAAAAAGAAAAGAGAATAAAACATGAGATATCATTGATGGAACTATTTTTTTATCATTTTTATTAATACACAGAGCTTCTTCAAACGTAAAGTCACAGCGGTTCTGAAAAGTATCAGTGGAAAAAATGTACATAATATACATGTATGTATACATATATATGCAATTAGAAGAGCAGAATAAAGCACAATACTGTTGAATACATTTTTCTTTATGTTCCAAATAATAAAAGAGTGCTTTTAAGTTTGATACCAAATGTGACTTTGAGTTTGATACCAAGTGTGAGAGTGGTATACCATGGGTATAGTGGCACCTCAAGCTATACGACAAAGATTTTTTCCGATTAAAAGAATGGATGATTACTAGAGAGACAAAATTATTAATGAGATTAATGGATATGCAGGAGAAGACATCAACCAAGAGATAGAATAGAGAATAGGGGAACAATAGTTCAGTCATGTTTGTATGTATGGAAATGAGTGAAATGATGCGAGTACAATAGTCCAGAATGAGAACGTGAGTTGAGAAAAGTTTTCAAGAGAATTTTAGTGCAATGATATAGGGAAAAGAATAAATAATTACAATGAGAATTCATATTCATGATTGATTCGGGTGAAGGGAGGATTCGGTGTGACACCTACCGAACGTCGGCTTGTTTTCTCCTCAAGGGTGCGACGGGCACCACTATACCCAAGGTAGCCTTTGTAGAAATCGCCCGGGTCCGTCACTGAAACAGACAGGAGGCCAAAACGTTAAGGGTCTGATCTCTTATCCTTTTGTTTTCCTTGCATTTCTTTATTACACATTATTTTTCTTCATCTCAAAATTAGACGCAAAAATATCTGAGTTATTTTTTTCTGGGGGAAGCGGCGAGTGGCAACACGGGCGAATTTCCACACAGGCTCCTGGTCTTTGGAAAAAAAAATTTTTTTTCTATCTATTCGAAAAAAAAACTCTTTTTCATCTTGTTCATATTTTTTTTCTTTTTACTGTTTTGATGACCGGGCCTTTGCTTACCAATCGCCGTGGTTGCTTGACTAGTGGACGATTCATTCCGTTCATCTTGTGGTAGAGGCCGCAGGCGTTGCAGAGATAATGTCCCGTGCCGTCTCGTCGCCATAGGGGGGTCGATATCGCCCCACAGTTCACGCACTCGCGACCCTCCGTAAAGTATTCCGCCTCGATGTTGTGCACTGCCATTTTATTATTTGTTTTTTCTCTTTTTATTTCAATCTTTTTGTACATTATTATTTGTGTTAAGTCCTCCAATAATACTTTTCCTCTTTCCGAGCATGATCCCCGTTTTATCCAATTGAAAATACTCTTTTCATTCGAGTTCGTGTTCTCATAATCTACTTTGTTATATATTTGTAAATAAGTTAGCACAAATAATTCATTTCCTCTTTTTTTTTTGCATTTATGTACACATTTTAAATAATTCTAGTCACGCACTCTTGGATACATGATAACAAAGCTCACATGTTTATATTATATACATATGAGTGTACGCTTGTATGAATGTATACAGGAGTTAGCTTCGGAAACTAGTTGAAACAATAGTTATTGTCCAGCCAGTTTTTACCCGGCGATATGCATGACACTGAATAAACACATACTAGTAATATTCTTCATAGTTTTGCATACCAAAAGCGTGAGAACGTCAGATTAATTCAGTCCAATTATGACCAAAGTCGGTATTTGTACATGAATAAGTTGAATTTAATGTTTTATTATGAAATAATTCAATATTACTTTTGAAACTTTCATTCTTTCAAAATTTCCAACCGAATGTTCCAACCACTAAGACCGTTATCAATCATGAGTGATGATTCTATTCTTAGGTTTTCAGTGTAATTAAATTTGTTTGCCTTGGGCAAAAGAACAATTTTGTAATTAACGAAACAATTGAAATCACAATGTTACCATGATTGATATAGATATGGATATTGAAGTCATGATTGAAAATCATTCGAAACGAAGAAGATTCCGAAAAAATGAAAATAATTTTATGAAGCAACCCAAATTATTTTTTTATTCGGTTGAATGTCATGCTTTTCCTATATAAGGCACGATTGCCATGATCTCAATTGAATAGATCCTCAATCAAATATTCCACTGAAACGAAATAAAGAAAAAAGAAACTTCTTTAACTATATAACTTAACTTCTATAACTTAGCCTTGAGATCGAAAAAAATATTTTTTTTTAAGATTATCCATCAGAGCAATTAACAAAAATATTTGGAGTGTTGATTCATCGTGAAAGGAATTGGAAATAGCGAGAAGAAAAACGGAGGAGCACTAAACTGGAAAAATCGAGATGGTTGTTGAGGGAATGGGTGAAGAGAAGAGGTGGACTGGAGAACATAGAGTGTAGGCGGATACATGGTGTTATCGTTACTTCCGGCAATTGTTGATAAGTAAATTCAGTGCATACGTACGAGAAAAAAGACTATTTGAAGAGTAATATCGCGCACATGAAAATATGTGATTGTTGGTTGTTTTATTTACGTACATTTCTCATTAAAAACAGCGAATGTTGTTCGGCAGTCGGGTAACATTACTCATGTATGTGCAACGTTAATAAATAAAAATATATACCGCACAGAATCTACAATGTTATTGATATTCAACACTGAAAACTCATAAAAATGTCTGTAAAAATTATCACACATTTTTAACAATGTAATGTTATGATATGAACACTTCCAACTGATTTCTAGTACTCTCTGTTTGCACAACGAAATATTTCACGTCTGAAAAATAGCCTAAACACCAAGATAATTGTAAAAAAAAGCAAACATGAATTTTGATCCGGTTTTACCTATAAAACTTATAAATTGCTAAACACTTCTGATGAAAACCCATATATGAACTTGAAGATGAGCATCAGTAGAAAAAACAATAAATGAAGACCGGAAATCAAGATTGAACAATATATCGAGTTACCAATTATGATTAACGTGGAATCACATATTCTACAGCGAAAAGGTTCGCGGGATTCTCATAAATAATAATAATTACACATATACAAAACGTAATCGGATATCATAATATCATGTGTGCGAAACTTCGAGAAGGGGCTGACGGTTGCAGAATTGCTTAGAAGAGATTCATATTGCGCTCTCGCGCCTCCATGACGCCCCCATAGAATGTGTATAACACATATGAATGTTTTTTGAATGAATTCTAAAATTGAACCGTCACTGGAAGAGGACATTAGCCCTTCAGTTGAACTTTATGATTATATTCTAAGGGTGCACGCCACGTGGTTACAGAACCAGCGCGTTTTTCCTCGTTAATTCTCTCTCGGTCTACACAACTCCTGCATCCCTTCACCGCACCCTAAAAAACTCGCTTCTAGGCAGTATGTTACACTTGAGTTTAACTGTATATGGTAACACTCGAGCATATGCGGTGTGTTAAAAGACCAGAAGAGAATTCATTTCAGGCCACATACGATCCCACAACAAATTCCAAATTTAATTTTAAGTTCTGTTCAGCAGTTTTAGGGCCCATTCAAATACGAAGCTGTCATTCGACTCGAATATGCTGGTCCCGATGCAAATGATCAGACAACTAAGCAGCCTAATCTCATGATCAGTGGATATAATCTTTGATTAGTCTTTCTGCACTTTTTCGTCCCTTGCCTCGCTCATACGTAAGGAATTGGTGGGTAAGGTGTGGATCACCGTTTTGAATTGATGTGATATTACATTACTAAATGAGGATTTCCTTGTTATTGTTGTGTATCAAGTGAATGTGTGTCGTATCATGAATGAGATTAGATACTTAGGTGTCGTCGACTTGTAATACCGAAATTATCGTAGAAACGCACGTCGAAGATAGATACAGCCCTATCATTCCAGCTCAATATCACTAGTAGACGCCACCCGATTACAACTAATACTCAGTGTCTAGGTCAGGGTCGTTATTCATTTATTTATTTTGTTTTTCGTCCTCTATATCATGAGATCAATATTTATCTTCCTTTAATTGGGTTGAGATAGTTAATAATTTACACACGCTATGCTCTGTTATAACATATTTTGTTGCTGCTACTTTTCAGCTGGTTCATATGGTGAGCCATTCGATTCGTTAGTTTGTGATTCTATCCTAATTCTCATGGATTCAAGTAAAGTGAATTAACATTCAGCTCATTATCAAATTGCTACTTTGAATGTTGATTGTTGTATAATATATTACACGTAGTCACAACAGCCGACACAGTCAGTGACCTATTATGTCAGATAAAAATAAAATAAAATTTGCCCTGTGGTGAATATAAGTGTGATAAATGCTCAGAGTTATGCCCTGGATATTTAATTTTGTTGCAAATTCACATTAGAACCAATGCGGTTGCATTATAAAAACGAAAGAAGACTGAGAATTACTTTGTTGATATAATCAGAGTAAATGATAAGAATTCAAAAAACCAATAAAAATATAATAGTGTAAACGTTTCATGTTTCTCGAATAAAAAGAATCGTTACAACGTCACTGCATGACCTCGATTCGTTCTTTATTTTCCATATTTATTCTTTTTTCCACCGTCTATATCATTTTTACTTTTATGCTCTTTCCCTATATTCACGATCAAATGTGATACCCACTCCGTTCGATAGTGTTCACAAGACATAAACTTGAACATGGGAATGATACAATTTTATCTATATAGGATAAATATGAACAGAAAAAATCGGTCGCGTATTCATTTTTTTTATGCGTTTAAAAATAAGATGCCTACTCAAAAAAATAACTTAAAACCTTCACGTCAGAAAAAAAAAGGGAAGAACACGCCTCCCATATTTTTCAAGCTGTTGACGATGACCACGCGAGCAATTATTGAGGTTGAACAGAACTCGACGCGTGGGTCTCTGTTGCCTACATAGACGTGTATATGTGCATGTATCTATTCATCGTCTAGATATATCTATATCGCCCCTAAAACGTTATTTGAGCTCGACCACCCTCGTCCGACACGGCTGTGGTGCGCGTCAACACATAAAACGTCGCGAAACGCGCGTGAGCCACCCTCTGTGATATGTACATAAACATAGATCCGTATAAAATGGACAAATGAGAACTTATTCAAAGACCGAATGCCGACCGGCACGGTGAAAAAAAAATGATGCATTTAAGTGGTCGGTTCATTTCAAAGACGATACAAAATAAACACACGAAACAAATATTTATTAATAATCACTTTAATCGCACGTTTTGTTTTCTTTTTTCTTCGCGAATGGCAGAAACATTTTGTCATGACAGTACAATAATGATTGAACAATTCTGTCTGTGTACTCATTGCACGGTTCTTTCTCTTTCTTCTTTGTTATTATCACTATATAGAACCCATGCACTTTGAGAGTACGACTCATATGAAAGATTATTCTAATCATTGAAACGTGAGAATATGCAACATTATTGCGAATAAGTACGTGCGATTAACAATAAATATATTGACTGTAACAATAGCTTTGATGCTAACCTTGAATCATTTATGTCTTTTTTGCCTCACTTTTTAACAATATGAAATGAATTATTTTTACTAACTAACGAAGAAGGTATAATCCTACGTATGATTGCATGCACATTGGAATTACGTCTCCACAACAAATCGTAAGCATTGAAGTGAAATGTTATTTCACAATTGAAAAAATATGGATAAGAAATAATTGTTGATAGACTCACTGTTTGATAGATTAGCTGATGCAGACAATTGTGAATGCGCGGTTGCATTCGAATTTTGACGTCGATTTGGTGGTGGAATATGGTAAGGTGCGGAAAGCGATTCTGCAGCCGATGTTGGATAAGGCCAGGTAGGAACGTCGCCTGTGGCATTAACTGTCGCGCCCGTTGTCGTTTGTTGTTGAGATGAATATGGTGGACTGTAATCTCGGAAACTTGGACGACCACCACCAAATGGCTGCGAAAATGCCGGTAAACTCTGATGAGTCACCGTCGCTGTTGATTTTGAATTGTAATTTTCGGATATTGGAGAGAGTGTTGCATCCAAACCTGTAGATATTAATAGACAAGAAAATTTGAACAAGCGACGAAAAATATTTGATTATATTCCTGGGGAAATCTGCTCGGCAAAATTCAGCTCCCCAATCGTGATTTTTTACCACTGATTCATGAGATGTCACTGAATATCGTGATGGACTATAACGAACCGTGCAATAGGAATTTCTCGGACGCTCACCTTGGGTGTTCCAGAGTTGTTGAGGTGATCCTGTAAGATCTGTCGGACTGTGCGTCATGTAAGGAATAGCGTAACCAACCCCAGTATTGGAACCACCGCCGCCTCCCATGGAACCGACTCCACTCATCGGACGATATAATGAGGAACTGAAAATACAACGAAAAAGTTATGATCACATATATACTCTGGATGAAATTGACAGTTGTCATATGTAGAAAATAAATTTGTGTGGGAAATATTGGAGCGTGTCTGGCACACGCCCCTACACATGGGAATTCTCATACAGACATATTGAAATAACGTGAACGTCAGAACCGGATAAACGAGCTACAAACCGAACAACGGTAAAAAATCTTCCATATATCAATCTCACTCTGAAAAATCATCTGACATTGCAAAAATGGATATTGTCGATGAGATTACCCTGGAAGCATCAATGAAGAGGAAAAAATAATGAGGAATGACAAGGTACACGCGCTAAATAAATGGACTCATTATTTATTGGATTTAAAACCGATGAACTTCAGCCGGAAGTAAATAGCCCCCTTGTTGTGATGCACCGGAACTTCGCAGCGACGACTTGAACCCCAATGCGGGCGCGTGCCTGTCGTGCTTTCAATATCCTTTTCTGCAACGCAGTGCTGCCTCTCTGCACTCTCAAGTCCAGTTGGTTATGGACACGAGTACTCCATTAACATTGTTATACATCGTTTTACCTGACTGCATGTTCATTTATGCAACCTCTCTACGTCACCGTTCCTGCCTATAAAGTATACCTGCACGCAATATAACCAAGGGATTGTGTAAATGGTACAAGGAAAATGCGAAAGATACCCTCGACGAATTCCCGGACGGTAGCGTCTCCTCTTATCTTACAAAACATTCTGATCTAAATTCCACTGTGACTCACTTTTCGTCTTGCCCTCTCGTCCACTCAATTTTCCCTTTTGTTATATCCTCACACTCTAACCGCTGTTTTTGATACAAAATTTAATCCCGAACGTTAATAACTATTAAACGCTCATACGATTGTGATGAGTTTGATGTCACATCGTGGAATAGATAACAAGATACCAAAAAAATAAACTCGAGCAATATAATTAGGAAGTTTGGACAAAAAGTAAATACGGATATGAACATCCTTTGTTCTTAGTTGTTGATAAGTTGATGTGTATACAAAAACAGAAGCATGTTCGAAAAAAAAAACATACGTGCGATCAACTTAGGAAGAAGATTTAAAATAAAAACAATTGAAAGTGTATAAGAATATTACAAGTGCCCCACAATATTTCCCAACATGTATACGTGTGCAATATATGCAACTGCAAACTGCGCTCACATGTCTGGTGATTTCTACTATCTTCATTCATGAAAATCTTTGATTTACCTCTCATCAATTTTTTGCCATGATTACAATCGGTTGGCATTACTTTTCCTATCTCAAAGTAAAGAGTTTTGTTGATGTATTTTATTTTTTTCACCATTCTTCCTATTCTTGCAAACTAGCGGTTTTTCTTTTTGTTCTTTTTGTACGCGCACGTGTAAACACTCGACAGCTCTAAGTGCAACACGCGTGCCACAAATTCATACCTGAGTAAGTAACGGAGGACAGAGACAGAATACAGAAAAAAACATAGTAGTACAGTGATGATAGTGGAATAGGTAATATTAGCAGTCGCAGTAGTGAGAAACCCATTCTGCTGGAACTCCGCTATTTTCATTATTCTTGTCTTTTTGTTTTGTACTTTGACAAGCAGGAAAAGTGCCAGCGTTTGTATACTCAAGTTGAGGTAGTTCCAACACCAGATGAAGAAAACCGAGCGTAAATTATAAAACCGACGAGGTGGAATTCCTCAAACAACCATTGAAGACGAACTATTTATCGATGGTTGTGAATGATGAAATTTATTTATTTATCATTGATTTTTTGTTTTCATTGTGAATATTGTCATTGGATCTGAATATGATTTGAGTATGAGATGGTCATTCTTGGAGATATGGTTCACCAGTGACGTAATGGAGAGGTCGGGTTCATCATTAGCAAGAACGTAAAGGGAGGGCGGGAGTACTCAATAGCAACAGCACTCGCAGTGCATTCGTATGCAATGAAACTCATCGGGGTATACCAGTGTCATTGGTGTGCGTATTTCAATGCATTTATTTATTCATACTACATTTTTCGAGCATATGATTGTACGATACAAGGCTCAGTAACACAACTACTCAAGTTTCTTCGAAGAATCGCTGGCACACTTCTTCACTCACTACGAGTATCCAATTCACTTGGAGCGCTCCTTTGTACGCACTTACATTCCCGTCAAATTATTCGTCAACGATTGGTAAGAGGGAGAAGTGGATAACATTGAATGATTTCCCAATATATCGAGGGAATGATTACATACAATTGAATATGAATTATTTGTATCGTGTGATGCAACGCCGCAGCGTTGAAAAATTATCTCAAATTCTTAATAGTATTGAATTGTCACGAGAATGAGTTGAGTTTGTTTTGTTTGATGAGAAGAAAAATTGGTGCGTTCCAACATTTTAAAGAAGAATACCTTATAATGATGAGAATTATATTTTTTTTTGTTTCTATCAAGATGATGAAGTATTTTATTTTATATGTCTTTGTCGACGTGGCTTTTCCAGGGTCGAGAGTCGGCGCTGATGATGATCTACTCGAGATTGCTGCATGCTTAACTCGAGAGAATAAGCCGAATTCGCGAAATAAAATATCTCATACGGGGTTAATAGCCCTTTAGCTATGTCGATGTCCGGTAGATTGTGCATTCACCATGCATGCGATATAAGACACTTCTCACGACATGACTATTCGAATAGAATAAAAAAAAATTCGAAACACATTCGAAATATGCTCAAAATACTCAATTTCGTGCTCAGTCTTTGGCAACTACGGAGGGGGGAATAGAGTGTCCTTAAGTAGACTCGATATTGGAACTGAATTTGCAAAAAAAAAATATATCTTCTGAATTTTCATGGATTATGAAACGTATAATACGGAGAAATGTATGACTTTTATTATCAATGTAAAGGAATGATAAAGTAGAACATTTTTTTTAATATTTGTTTAGTCGCATCGCAAGAGATTGTCCGAAGTTTCTCATTTTTTTCATACATTTTATAACGTGTCGTTATTGGAAGAAAAAATTGAGAGAATATAGCTCGAAAAAAATTGTAGGAAAATGGAAAAAAAAAATAAATAGGATGAATATCCTACACGAGGGATGTCACTGAATATTTGTCAAACACACACTTTCACTCTCTCCTGAATGTTATCAATTTCAGCTTCTCTTGTTCGATTGGTACAGTATAAAAAAGAAAAAAGACAAATATATCCCTCTTATCAGACATATTCATAACCTAAATATGCACTACAAAAAGTTCCCTCCTAATTTTATCAGTTAGAAAGCAATGGTGAGTGGAAATGTCGAACAACAAGAAAAATAAGTGATTAAAAACTCACTGCATGATAAATTATTTTCTCCTTTGTCGTTGCGCTTCTTCGTTCTCAGATCTTTGCGAACAGTTGGAATTTTTTTTCATATGGTTCTTGAACTGGATCCGGTCACCAATCGCGCATGAGCGCTCCGTCGGATAAAAAAAATTACGAATGGATAGAATGAGAGGAAAAAAAAATAATAATAAAAAGATGATAGAGAATGCGAGGGAGAAGTTGACCCGTATCAGTCACCAGGCAAACAAGAACTGCACAGGGCAATCGAATGTTTGAGGCTAAACGTAACGTTGACACACAGACGAGCAGACGTTATATGGCCGATCCTCAAAGGTGGCCAGAAGGATGTCCCCACCAAGTAACTTCTCAATTCTCAATCGGACGCTCCCTTCTCTTCTTTTTTACTTACAACAAACCGAACAAGCACACTCGCCACACATCCCTACTTCACCTCTCCATCAAAGCACTGCAGAGAACGTTTCACACACAGTGATAAAACGTTAATTACACTCCTTTCATCAACAGTTCATTCTCGTTCTATAAAATTCTCTTGATATTGTGATAATCATGAAAATTTACAATTCTACCTTTCGTATTCAACATTGATAGAATTTTTTCAAAATAAGAATTTTGTTGAGAATGGAATGTATATCGATTGGTATCGGGTGTAATTAACCATATCATCTAAACATTATACGCATGAGCCTTGGGCGTTGGAAAACCACAATCCACACAACTTTCACTATGCATGTAATTAAATTATACTCATCAGTGCATACTCGTTGACATAGAACTTGAAAACCCGAAAGACACGAGAAAACAAGACAAAAATAAGAACTCGAATACTTGGATGTATGGACTTTGGCACAATCAACGCGGTATACATAAAATTCATTTTATTTGAGTATACTCACGTGATACACACGTACGCATTTCTATATACAACACAGTTCAAAAGCCAAAAGTCTGTTTTGGAGTCGACTGTCCGATAAAAATAACCCTTAAACGACGAACTATCGTTTTCATACATCAAATCCGATGGGGCATGAATGAATCACATAATCCAATATGAGAATATACACTATGAAAATTGATGCAAATAAATAGATTTCAGTCGATCTGAATTATATCTACTCAAAATCGAACATTCTTTGCTGTCTGCCAACTCTATCTGTCAGGCTATTCCTCGAAACTCATCATTTTCTCTCCGGATACTTCATTTTTTTTGTATGAGTCAACTTGTTTGAGACAAACTACTACTCACACAAAAAAGAAATGAGTATATTTATATTTATAAATCACAAAGACATTGTGTGTGCATGTGTCTATATAGAGACATTGTAACCAACTTATTGAAGATAAGATATCACCACGTTAGCTGTGACTTCAATTAATTCATCTACTGACTCTATTGATTCTACTTTATTCAATTTGATTCACAAATGTGCGTTGGTATACAATATAATAAAGCCATCGAACATATTATCGGATAATTGACAAGATATAAATAAGTGCAAACATTAAGATAATTCCGTAACGCGATGGAAAAATTGTCATATATATGTATAAAGATTTGGTTTGTACACTGTAAACTAATCGTAACGCTTTCGATTATGTGATCAACCATCAATTGGTAGTCAAGTGTGAGTGCGAAACACAAATGATGATAACAGCTGTCAAGATAAAAAAAACACCATATATTATTTTTCTCTCTTTCCAACTCATCTTATCATCAATTCCACAAAAATTGCTGCTATTTTCACAATTGAATACTATGGAAGATGGTGAAGCATGACCATCCATGGTCATTATTTGTTTATATATATAAACATGATATTATACGAATATCTCTCGCATCGACTTCATGTCGAAATTGAATTTAAATCATAAAACAGATCGAATCGCAATTCACGACTATTGGTACTCATTCCAATGATTCTTCACGCAGAATGCATATTTTTAAAATACGATTCTCAAAAGTGTGGCACATAATTCTTTCCATTTTCAGCATGTCAATGAAGGCCCGATAGGACCCTATGAGTGATGCTTATACACAACACAAACAATGACCCTCGGTATACGGCCATATACTATCATATATACATATATATATACAATATTGTGTATTTAAAACAACCAAACTGTATAGCCGACAAGCAAATATTTTTGCGTGGAAGGGGCCCCTAAAGGTGACGTGCGTATAACATCACACCCCTAAAGAGAAATATAAAATAAAATAGAAAGAAATGTTGTCGGCACGTATGAAAGGAGAGAAAATAAAAAATAAATAATTGTGTGAGTTATAACTGCTGTATATAATGAAGCCGACTTGCTGTACTCTCTCGAAGAGATGAAAATAAAAATAATGAATTGATTCAACACCGATTTGAAATAATATGCAATTATCGAATATGCAACAGCAAAATATATTAAAACTCACTTTGAGAGTGGTCCAGACGGTGAATGTGGTGCTTGTGATTGCTGCTCATGCTCTTGGTGATGATGTGGTGTACCAGCGGAATGATGGTTATAAATTGATACCATATACAAATCCGGAACTCTATCGGTATCCTGTTGGCCAAGTCCATGGCTGCCACTTTGTACTGAATTTGTGGACGGTGGTTGCATTGCAGTCAAGTGTGTGAAATTCTGTAAACGTCCCTGATCACTTGGACTATAACCACCACCGTCATTATTATGATGTCGATGTGATGATGGTGAATTAATTCCGTGTTCATCATGCGGGCTACGACTTGAACTTGGAGAACTACCAGTTCTTACTGGCGGTGATACACCTCCACCGACACTCGATGTTCTAATATGTTGTTGCATGAAAGCATCTTCCCTTAGAACTTCGTCCAAATGATGTCCACTGGTATTATCACCAGTAACGTTGGTATTCGTACCATTCCCAGGTAAATTATGAAACAAACCCAATGGAAAATCACTTCTCGCCCCGCGCATTGCTGCCACAATACCGCTAACACGTTCCACTGCGTCTTGATGATTTTGTTCATCCAAACGATGCAATTGCTCTTGCTGTGGGTCCGTCAAATGCTGCTGTTGTTGCTGTTGTTGGATATTATGATGATGATGAGGATGATGATGATGGTCTGTAGACGATGAAAGCGTCTCGGTGTTGTACCGAATCATTGTAGAGTGAGGCATATGACTGGTGACTCGATTTCCCTCAGACGGGAGTGAGGCCTCAGACGGATGTCGAGTATCCCCTCTTTCGGGAACCATCACCTCAGCTGCCCCTCCGAGTTGCGTGTATTGGTGGTGCGCTGGGTGATGATGATGTTGGTGTTGATGGTGGTGGTGAAGTGTGACCTGTTGCTGGTGATTATCATCCGCCTCCGTTGTGTTACCGCCCTCGGTGTATACTGGCGAGTTTGGTTGCAAGTAATCCCTAGGGATTATTTCAGAATTTCAATTTATGTATTTTTTGGTTTTGTCAATTTGGCGCCGCTCTTCACTAAATGAGATATAGATCCAAAAAAGTCTGGTATGAATTTACTTTTAATGTTATTTGTTCGGGGGGGTTCGGTAAATTTGAAAAGTTTGTATTTATGTGGGCTGAATCATAAGTCGAATTTATCTTGAATTTCGGAATATCTGTGCTAAGCATTCCTCGACAGAACAAAAATGCCCTATGATAATGTGCAGTCGAAGTTATAAATTGCGTGGAATATAAAAAGATAATTGAAGATCGAAAAAGTCGAATATATGCGCGCGGATGTCTGCTCAATATATTTGTTTTACTAATAAGTTTTGATAAATTCAAGATTAGATCAAAAAAGTTGCTGGATAGTGTATCGACCTTCTGATGATAACAATTTTTGACACCAACTACTTAATGTTCTACGATTATCTGATTGCTGAATGCTCTGGGTCTTATGAGGCATCAGTCCGACTCGATAAAATCGCACGTATATGCATAATGTATATTCTTGTGATATGATATTTAAATACTCAACTTCTTTCTACAAAAGTTTTCAAACATATCGATGTCATATGGATATTTCATGATGGATAGTTTTCCAGACCCAGACCCAAAATTCAAACTCTTCCATACCTTTCATGAAATATTGTATGCGAGGGATGATAGTCAAGGGGATGATGCAGTGTGTATGTGCCATTGTCTTCATTGTCAGTCAGGACAAATGGAACCGCCACAGGCTCCGGCGCGCTCGGTTCAACCAGGACGCCATTTTCAATTTCCGGCCGGACCGCCTCCAGCACGCCCACACTATCCCCGCCATCCTCAGCATAATTCAACTCGTGTTTCTGTTGCTGCTGTTGCTGCTGCTGTTGTTGCTGTTCATGGTCAATCGTCGTCGAAGTGTCATCAATTTGTTCAGCATTACTCTCGCTTTTAACCCCTTGGAGACCATTGTCAGCATCAATGCTGACATTTGGTGTTTCCCTGATGCTTTCGGTCTCCTCTGCGTCCTCACCAGTCCCTGGATAGTCTGACAAAGCGGCTACAATGGAATGAAGAAAAAAAATTCATTATCCTTACAAATATCAGAAATATTGTCCTCTATATCTCATCGTGAATAAAATATTAAATGAAGCTATTCTCCAAATTCCATTAATATATTTTCATATAAATATATATATTGATATTATGACGAACTCTGTTGCTAGCCAGTACGTTATAAAAATAACTGACGAGAATCTTATCTCTTTTACTGGCATATTGTAGCAACACTCGTACGCACCCATATATGTATTCAAATACACATCCACTGTAATATATATACATGAACGCAGCGAACGTGCAAGTGAGCAAAGAGGCCACAGAGGGTTAGAAAGACTGCGGACAAAAAAAAGGGGGGGGGGGGGAAGAAAAAACTCAATTCGAGCGAAATATTGTGGGCGAAAGTGTATATCAAATGTTTTTAACATTGAGTTGACCTTATTGTCGTTACCTAATCGAATTGGAAAGGTCAGGCCCGCGCATTTCAACCGATAATTCATCTATATAACTTCATATTCACTCAGCTTTTAATCAATATTAATTCAGCATCCACTAATGAACATTCTTTCTAATTTTTTTTTGTTCTAATGAGAAGGGTGGAATTGGAAACTCTAACAATAATAATGTATCCAATGTATATAACAACAGAAGAAGTAATAATACTGTAATCATCGATTTGTATATATGAGAGAGAATAAGTTTTTGATATTCCGTTCAATATGTAATCAACATTTTATAGTCGTCACGACCCCGATTAATCATAGAGATAAAATTTCTCACGACGCGATATTAATCATTTGAATAAAAATAAATTTTATTTTTTTTTTCTGAATATTCGCTGAATAGTATTGCGAAATATATACACAATTAAAATTATTTTACATTGCATTCGCAAGAATATTTTACATACGTTAAACAACCGGACGAAGTTTATACTTTAGTGCAAAGGTTACGGTCCCCATATTCTCTCACTCTCACTCTTTATTTTTTTCTTCATATACACTCTCTTCTGCACATTCTTATCTATATCTTCACAGTAACCGTACAAAAACAGTCTCTGTCATCTCCGTACGAAGATGAAGATATATTAACCTTGTCCAACTGTACCAGACCCATCACATATACATGTATGGATGTAAGTACATGTGCGCGAATAGATTTTGAAAGATTGAATGGATTCCTTTATCTTAACTTCGAGACGACATATATCCATGTGTTCATATGAATATTCATATATCATGTGTAGCTCTGTGATTATCACTGATATTCTCTCGGCTGCGTTCGGACCGCAAACTCATCTTCTGTTTCAACGTAACACTATTGAAACCCCAACAAAGTTCTTTTTAATGATAATAGCATCCACTTCAGTTGTTGAAACATATTCAGGTAAATGTGCGTACGCATTTAGAACAAGGCAATCGTTGTGAATAAAAATAAAATACTTATAAAAGCCGGGTGCTGTGGGACTTTTCACAGCACTGTATATGTTGCTGTAAAGGTATATTTGATAAGTTACCAGGTGCTTTTTCTCTCAATATATATCCTTCGTGAAGAAATAATGTTGTGTACTTCTCGGAACGAACCTTTTTTTCTGTTTTGATCTGTTGTGTTTTAGATTTGAATGATTAATGCTCGGATTCAATTCATAATGTTTTGGTTCTGATAAGCTGCTCAGACATACCGTATGGAAGCAGATTGTGAAGAATTTCTAATCGATATTCATACAGAGATATATATGTAAAATTATGTTTTCAATGTCATAATCAATGTGGCACGCGCATGAGCATTTTCTCGTACTACGAGTTGTGCTATGATAGGCTTTGGAGTATAGTGAAATAGAGATAGCGACAATCGACAAGTCCATTCATCCCGCTCGAAAGATATGCTAATCTTAATATATATATATACATACATATATCTGTATATTGTGAGTGTTCATGTGATTATATATGAGCATAGGTATGAGTTCAATGAATACCACTTCATTCGTTCTCAACAGGTTTAATCGACAATCGCTCTCCATTCTGTTTCACACATCTCTTGAGAATTTACAATTAATTCTTCGCCATCGATTTTAGTAAAAGTTTTTCTACATTAAAACTATTGTAGTGATGATGGATGTAATCGAAGAAGGTTTACGAATGGATTTGTGTTTTAGAATCGGCAAAAAGTGCATTGGGTCTTCACTCACACCGAAGGGATTCTCATGGCATGTGTTTGTCATAAATGATGCGTGAAGGATAGCCAAGGGGCTTTCCAATATTGTGTTGTTCCCTATGTTTTCTCAAATATTTTTCCTCTCATTTTCACCCCGTCTCGCTCTTTCTCACCGCCTATTGCTGCAGGGCTTAATGCAGGGTCGAGCTAATACCACTAAATGCACGTGTGTACACTACACCACAAGAAGAAATGCAAACAACAAAAATCCATTTGCATCAATAATATTTCATAATTTTGCATCCACTCAAAATTTTCCACAATAATTATTTGTATTATTTTTTTTTAATTATTATCTATATTCTTTGCGTTCTGTCGTCGACATAAACATTTGCTTTTTTTTCTGCTTTTGATGGTTTAGTAAATGACTTGTATGGTAGATGAGGGATAGCGTGGGTCATTGAGAATTGCTTTACGACCTCGAAAAATTTCGAACGACTTTGCTTCTTATCTTCTACTTTTTCTCTTATTTTTCTTTACATCTTCTTCAGCTTCGTCCCCCAATGACTTGATTCTTCTGCATATTAATAGTTCCATACAGTATTAGCCTATAGCTTTGAATCATCTAGAAAAAAATTTTTTTCATCATGTACGAGATCGATGAACTATCAACGATGATAATGAATGGAAAAAAAAAATAAAAAATAATAAATCAGTATAATGTTATGTATAAATGATGATATTATTCATTGGTGAAGATTTGTGTTAATTAATATGAACAATCGATATTGCGTGGGCGATAGGGTCGGACGAACAAAGAGAAAAAGTCTGAGGGGAGGAAAATGAAGACTGCGTATGAGTTTATATTGTCGTGTTTTGAATAGGCATTATTGCATACACGAAAGGAAAAACAATTGATGTTAACGAGTGGAAATTTAGTAACATCATGAAAGTTGAGTATTTGAAATGAATTGAGAGAATATCATATACCGATGTGTGAGAAGAAGATGAAGTGAAGAGTGGGAGAGCATGAGAGTCAACTGCGATGATCCGCAACGAACTATGGACCGTGTCCCTCTCATTCTCGCCATCGTCGTAGTTACGACGAACATCATCGTTATTTTATTTTTGTAAGCGGTTCACCGAACACAGGGAGCAATGAGGAGAAGAGCTCATCTACATGTATTAATTTGACATTATTTGGCAACTCTTTCACCATTATTCCAATAATGAAAAAACAAAGAAGGATCAAAAAATTTAAGAATAGAATAAGTGATGAAAATCATTGTAAAACAATCAATGAACGTCAGTTCAAATTGAATTGATTTTCATTTATCATTGGATGAAGCTTGAGTGAATAGAGGAAAAATAAATTGAGATAAATAAATAACGGTTTCTCTTGCATCTGAATTAGTGTAAATCAGTAAGAATATTGTTTTGATTGCGCGTAGCAACCCACTGCTAGCGCATTTGGGGATGTGTCGATCACGTGACACATCATAGAATTATTAACAATACAGCGATTGCCGCATATATACACATGTGCATCCCAAAATTTCCGTGTACTGTCGAGCCCCAACAATTGACAAGACGAATCTGCTCTGCATAGACGCATTAAAAATAAAAATAATGAAGACTAACAAAGATAACAACGAAATTTTTAGTCTTGTATCTGTGAGAAAAAAAAATGAATCATAAAATAACTCTTCAGAATTCGTTTGACATTTTAATGTTTTTATTACTCGTTTAGAAACTTTTTCAAAGCGATTCCTCCGCTCTGGAAACCTTTTAATGCATTTCTAAGAGTCTACATTTTAACGTTGCTGGTATGGGGTTACAAACGGTCAATTCGTCGTTTAAATCAAGCCCTGTGCATACTGTCACAAGGCCGACATAATTAACGACTTTTTGAGTGACTCCTGAATGAGAAAAAAACGAAAGAATATAAAATATGAAAAAAGTAGAAAATGGTAAAGTTTACGGTTTTTATATCGAAAAGAAGCGAGTGAGGGACTATAGAACTTCATACATATTATACATATATAATATCATATACATAAAGGGACTGATATTTTTTGTTTTCTCTTTAATTTAATGCTCTTGTTTCTCGACCTCTAACTCTGACTATGAAACATGTCCCCCTTGCACACCCCCGTCTTCCTCGAAATCTGTCTTTCTTGTGGTCCCGAGTCAAGAGGGTTAACCTTTTCCATATGGGGGATGTCGACACGCCACTTGCTATGGGTGTATGAAGTAAGAGACGTGACACGATTTAAGAAGAACATAATATGTGTTATTGAAGAAATGTTGAAATAAAATACTGTTCATTGGCAAATGACATATCTCAATAATATGATTGGAAAATATTTTTCAATTCGTGTTAATCTGATTACTGATTACAGAATGTTATAAACCCATCATCTACATATTTTCGACCCATCTATAATGTTATCTTCATTCTCATTGTAAACAAATCTGGTCTTCCAAACTCAATACTTTACATTGGAAAAGATTTCTGAACAAAAGAGTGTTGAGAGTGTGTTTTTCTGGATGATTTGGGACTTCTTGATTGCCACAATTCATTCACGCGCACACCTATACTCCCTACTTCGTTATTATTATTCTCTTTAATAATATATAATATTTATTGTGTCATAAGACGTCGAGAACATTTTACAGTTGGTATTTACAGAGACACGGTATGCAAACAAATTCGACTCAGTGTGAAACACAAGTTCTCCTTTATAACATAAAAGTGAAAGGACGACAAGAGCAAATATTGAATGCAACGAATGAATTTATTTTATTTTTTCATTTTTTTGGTCTGTCTCTCACTTGCTTTCTTATTCCCCTCCGCCTAGACATTCGAAGAGGAACAATACCTGTGACCATAAAAAGTCACACAGGAAGCGGAAATTTGTTTGCCATTTTCTCTCTAAATGAAAAAAAAAATTATTTCAACCCCTTTTGTTTCTCAATATTTACCCACCACCCTTTGTCGGCATACGCATATATATTAATAGACAATTTTTGGTGTGATACGATACGAGGAAGACTCCAGTGGGAAATCTTCGAACACTAGAAAATTGGAAGGAAAAAGTCAGAGAAATTTATGATTATATATCATCGTTTTTTCACACCAATTTTTTTGTTCCACATCATTTCGATGATCCGTTCAGACCCATTACCATTTTCTTCGGGGCCCAACAGGCTCATGAGAAGATTAGAGAATGGAAAAATGTCTACAAACATATTCATGGATAATATTAAATAAATTCCCATTATCACCACCCTCATTTTGCTCATAAATATCATTATCCAAGTTGTCAATTCTTCCTCGAGCCTGTGAACGGTGTTTGACACTAAATTCCACATGCCCAATTAATCTAGTCAATATGTATGAAGTAGAATACAACAAAAAAATTATCTAAATCATTTTTATAATTTGAGAAACAAATAATGATTTTCCAAGCCACTGCCTAGCCCCTTTTTTTCCTCTCCTCTACTCTTAAAGGACAACAAGTGATATATATATCTGAAAGGGTCCACTTAATTTTCGCTCCAGATGGTAATTTTCCATATAAAATTTTTCCGGGTGGAATCGCGGACAAACGTAACACAGACTGCGTGGCGTAACACGAGAAATGTCTCAGCAGGGTGTCGTGTATCCCCATTTTCGAAAAAGATACTCAATTTCAACAGCGACAAGAAAGTGCGATATATTCGAACGGGGGAGTTAAACGCCAAGCGAGATTTTTTTTTCTTTTCTTTATCATCCTCTCCCCTCCGTTCTCGTCAACACTCATTGAAAAAAGTCCAAAGCGCCACAGCGTTATCGACTACTTATACTTGATGATTATTAACGACCTGTTGCTGAAGTATCAGGACCAGACACTTGGACACTTGGTCGAGTATTTTGTATAATTTTCGTCATAAATAAGAATTCAATAATCTCTACTCCTCACTATAACGACAAGATTAGGAATGGAGCTTAATAAAGTTTCGAGTCTCATTTAAAAGATATGTGGATTCGGAAAAATAACCAGAAAATAATTTTGCACACACTCAGAGATTGAAAAGCGGTGAGCTCACACGTGGAAAATATTTTCTTAAAATAGATTCAGTGGTGAACGTTCTGAGATATAGAGATTGACACCATAATATACAATGGACCTAGAACGTGTTGAATTTAGTGTATGTCCACACAAACAGAAAATCTTTTATGTCCATACATTTGACACTCAGCCATTATTCCAAACGCTTATGTCTCTCACCGCTCTAAACACATCACACCCAAATTCGAACGAAAACAAAATATGAGGAGACCCTTTTGTATGTTCACCTACGTACATTATTTCCAATTCCAATTTCATTGAGACAGTGAGAAAGTTGTCATTCATACAATCCACTCACAAATACTGAGATTTTCCCTGGAATGAAACAAGCTCGCTAACTTTTTGAGGTATATCAGATGGATATTGGATTTCTCTGACGAATTTTTCTAACGAACAACAAAGCAGAGTAGTGAGTAAAAAGAAATCAAGAGGTATATTCGATATATTGTAAATATTTAGAAAAACATCAATGGTAAAAATAGTCCAACCAGGCTTTGTTCGATATTCATTTGCTTTCATATACAAACAAACGACCATGAATGATCAGAAGTAAATAATAACAGAAAGCAATATATATATATGAATACGAACGAACAAAGAAAAAAAAAATACCATATCATTCATACACTCAACGAGTCTTTCTTTCATTATATTTATACTAGAAAGTTTTGTTTTGAAGTCTCGTTCGACGAATACGAAGGCGAATGGACATAGGAGCGAGCACAAGGCAATGAATGAAAGACAGAAACTACCTGTGTGAGATCGTTCGCCGAAAGATTATGTACTAAACACTCTCGCTCTCTCGTTCAACAGAGAAAGGTATGAAAGTGAACGAAAAGGGAATATGTTTGCCTCGCCTCAACACCATCTACACATGATAATTCATCATATACATATATATTCCGTTTTTTTTTCCCTTCGCCAGCAACGTATATACCTCTGACGTCACATCCTGCATCAACGGACATCCGGTTTCACTGATGTATATTGTTGCTGGACTCCTGGCTCGAGTCGATAACAAAATCTCCGTCTCTCAAAAACAAAATGGGAAAATGTGAAATGAAAAGAAAAAAAAAAATTCAGAGACAAATTTTATGAAAATTAATCAATCGCTCGTTATTTGCGTTATGTTGTTTTTAGTATGTATGTTCTCCAATTGAACCTACTCTCCATAGATTCATGTGATATTGCAGCGTAGCATCATGACCAATGCATCGTTCATAAACGACCTGGGGCAAAGGGAACATGTAAGTGACGAATAGAAAATTCTTCGCTGAGAATCCTCATTAATGTGTTTGCACAGAATTACCGTGACGCAATGTAGAATGCTCTTAATGGAAGGAATATCCTTTTGTCTTGTAATACCTCACGGATATTTTTTCACCTCTCCTTTGGTCATCGTCGATACTAAACCGATTTGCGGTAGGCCTGTTGTATTGCATGAGACGAATGGAAAAAATAAAATGCCCAGTCCCCATCGGCGGAGGACGACACACGGCAAATATTAGCCTCGTTATTGTTTTACGGGCGGTGCTTTGTTCTATGGGATTACGAAAGAGGAATAGATGAGACTTGTGCAATGTCTTGTACCCCTCAATGATACGATCCTAAAATTATCCGAACAATTTAAACGAAGAACTTTATGACCCGGAAGTATGTATCCATCCTCACAATTATCGTAAGGTGCCTTAGGAAAATCGATAGCATGAATGGCAATTTTGGAAGTTGTAATTAGGAAATACTGAGCGGAAAAAAAGCGAGAGAAAAAAGTTCTGTTAGCGATGTACAGATGGCATCAGTTCGCAGAATTGTCGCGACTTTTGTTTTGCATTCGTGCGCGCATTATTTTTCAACGGTAGTTGACCGACAGGCGAAGCGCGTGCGTCATTCTTTGCGCGCGCATATTTCATATTGTACGCATATACGTACATAGAGGGATTGCGCCTGGCGTGTGAGCAATCGCAGTCGCTACACACGAGGCTTTTTGTTCCACCGTTGAGAGAAGGAAATTTCCTGTATGTGCTTTCACTCCGCTCGTCAGCTCTCATTCTTCTATTATTTTACTACATTTTTTTTTCCTCACAAACTGAGTAGAGAAAATAAAAATGAAAATAGTAAATGGATTCTCTATTGGCATATGAAATGTTTAGAAGTTGCTTGGATGTTTATTGTATGTACGCTATAGACGCAATATATGGGGGGTTTTCAAGAGAGAAAGAGCGAGATGGTAAATTAATTGTTAAGTCGAACCGAAGAAATTTCATTGCGACCAGTGATCGTAGGAGACCCTGAAGGCAATTGTGATTGACTCTATAGCGAACGTTACACGTCTGAATATGCATACATATACGCGCGTTAGCCGCGTTGCCGTATGTGAACACGCGAAACAATCATGTACCCGCGACATTTCCTTATGAAACTCATAAAATATTGCAAGCGAGGTGTATAGACTTTGCGCAGAGGCTCTCATATTTACCCATTCATCTTCCGAATTTTCTGCATCAACCAAATCGCGTTTGGAAAAAAAATTTCGATCGATTATCCATGCCGTATTGTACCGTAAGTTTTTTGAAGATCAATCCAATGAATGATAAAGACATATGAACTCTGGAGTGTGGAATTCTGTTATTTTCCTGGAAAGACGTAACGAACATTTTTCCGCATCTGGTTTACGAATATGCATCTCGACACTAATACAAATGAATAAAGGGGGCGTAATTTTGTTAGTGGAAGGCGGATTTGTCATATTCTCATGGGATCCGAGTTGGGTGTAATGTGCGGCGCAGACAGTGAATGTGTTCACCAGCAAATATCCTTTTCCTCTAGGGCATTGTTGAGGACTAATTGATTATCATTTTGCACTCATACACCCAATGGATGCTTATTCATTGTTCCGATAGTGAAATATGTAAATATTGAAATAATATTGTTTTTCTCGAAAATGACCAATTAGTTAGCAGGCGAGTGATCTCAGAAAACCATCATGAATTATATCCCAATGGAACCATACATAAACAAAAATGCGAAGAACAATTTCCCATAAGTAGAATCATTCACGTTCTTTTTTTTTCTTCCAAATGCACCTGGAAATTTAATATTTTAGTTAACACTTGGCGGCAATATACTCAGACAGCTGAGCAACTCGTGTGGGTTCCCCATTCTCCTGATAATAAATTAGTTTTCCCAGGTAACGAAAACGAAATAGGGAAAAAAATGATATGTATACATAGACAAATAAATGTGCGTAAATACTGAGGCATTTGTAGCGGAAACAGCTACACACGGGTTCGCGTGGGGTTTTTAGCGGACATGCTTGAGCTATGAAATAAATATACATATGTATATTATACATGTCCATATGTGCTATGTAGAGCTCGTTTACCCTTATATGCGGGCGGCTTATCATGATACACAAATGAATAGTATTCCCTCAACGCACGCGCGCAAAACCGCTGCGATTATTTCAAAATGACGCTAATTATTCCCTGGTCGAGGACATGTACGCATTTTAAAAGTCGGTCGTCGATGTATATTAATTTGACGTTGAACAATTTTCAATATTGTATTCATTCTGCCATTAGCGTCTTTTTTCCCATTGTTCCTCGTAAGACCTTGTGAAGCTCTGATTGGACTTTTTTAAGCATTTGTTTTCGGGGCTCACTCCATGTTGAGTATATTCAAAGAAAATATGACGTGGTTATCAGTGACGTAGCGAAAACGTCGTGACGAAGATATAGATATGTAGTGAGGGGAGAAGAAAGAACGAGAGAGAGAGAGAGGGAAATGCAACAATGCCGAGGTTTATCTCCGCGTCCTTGGCTAATCTCCATGCCCGCAGAGATTACTCTATCACCGAGGACGCGAGTCACCGTACACCATAGATGACGAGAGAGAAAGAGAGAAAGTAGACGCTTGTAAGCATATACAAGCTCACATGTGTGTCTTCGAAAAGGGAAATTATCTTTGGTACTCATCAGATTATCATCATAATCATTTAACATATATTTACCAAATCCTTATCAACAAATAAATTGTCTACGGTTGTCTTCCTATATTTTTCCCTCGATGTCTAGAATTGAGATCTCATGAGTTGCTTGAAAAAAATTTACTGAACTCACTCTTTGATGCGAGCAAGTAAAAAATTTGGTATTCAGAGACTGTGCTCCGCAACAGAATTATTTTTTCAAACTGATCTGTAGATGTTTCCTAATATTGAAGCATTATTATTGAATAGCACTTCCGCGAAATCAAGACCAGACATTGCTATGCATTCAAAATGATTATTAATAAACTAACACAATCCTCCTGCACAATTATATCTTTTCTTCTCTTTCCTATTCTCTCTGCCTCCTTCATCTCTTCACTCTATCGTTTTACTTCCCATTCCCATTTTCTCGTTAGCGAACGACTGTAAATTTAAATGATGCCGGGTCTGTGCGCAGTAGCAAACAGTTGAAAGGGAGCTTGTGGAAGTGTCGAGGATACGCCTCTCTTGTTGAGTGAGCATACTCATCGATACGTCGCGCGTCGTTCGCATTTTTCCTTACACTCGCTCTCTCATATATATGCCCTCTACACACGTACACACGTTTGTATATATGTACATGAAACGTTTGCGACCACGAGAATAACCGTAAAAATGCGTCGCGCGCGTTATCGCTCAACGACCGACGCGATACCTTATCTGAACTAATTGCACGCACAGGGGCTCTCAGTTTCTACATCCTGACATGTGCACGTGTCTCATCTTCAAAAACAAAACATTGGAGGGAGCTGGATAAAAATCTCTCCTCCAACAACTCTATAGATTATTCAAACTATCATTAATCAATGAAGTCACTTCGAAAAATGTCTACACAAGATATTGTCCCAACGCTCAAAATTTCATTTTATTCTACGAATTTTAATTAAATGATATCTAATGTTTATGCTTTATTTACAGAACATATATGTGAACGAATTGCGACTCACGTGTGTGACGATAAACGATTGTGTGTGAAAAAATATAAGAAGACGTTTATATACGATGATATAAATATGACCTTATGAAGTATACAAAAGAGGTGTCAAATATCGGAAGCTCTCGAGTAATTATTCGTGAACGAGATAACACTGTTATACGCATACTTCACCATATTTCATTGATTAATTTTTCTACACGTCCCATTCATCAGAATGTATTTCTTCTTCGAGTTTTATTATTCCAATCACGTAAATATGATGGAAGGTATGTATTTAATTCAACATTGAATAGTAAAGTAAATAGAAATATTTATACGTGCATGAATATACGATAATGTGCATATAATTGTGATATCTTAAACCCATATGTAAGATAAGGTAGGCAAGTATACATGTATAGATGTATATAAATATAATTCAAATAGCAACTCGTTCACGCTCGTTGACATTATCACTCGGTATTTCATCAAATCAGTCGCACGTCGGTACGAGCTGCATATATATGAACGTTTGGTGCCCCAACCAGTCCGCCATTAGACGTCGTTATAAATGAATCAGATAATTCAATTCACCATTCTTTCCATATAAAAAGACACGTTTATGGAAAATCCGATTTTAATCCCGGTCTCCAGGCATATCCGAACTGCTGAACAAAGTGCTTTGTGAATCAGTGGCAAAAATTCTGATCTATCGGAAAAATACTTTCATTCATTATTAACAAACTGATGGCGAACGACACATTTTATATTGAAATTGAACGGCAAAAGTAAATGGTGTGACGTCATTCTCATGTCTTTTTATTGGTCCTTAAATATTTAATGAAATGCGTGAAGTACATGATTGATGATTGTTATCGATAGGTATGTTTTATTGTGTGACAGGTGTCATAAACAATAATGAATAATAGAAAAATAGGAAATAAGAAAATATGTTTGTATGTGCGATGGATGAAGCTCACAGTCGCGTGGGTCTCAATCCTGAATCTGTGGATTTATTCATAATTTGATCTACGTTCGCGCAATATGTTCATGCAGAGTTCTATCGGAAACATGACGCAACGCATACATCTTGTTATATGACTGCGTGGATTTTTCGTATTGGAAATCCTACGCCTATACCTACTTGGCGACGAAATCGAATGGGTTTCTCGAGTCGAAAAACCAAAAAAAAAAACTTATTGTTCTCACTGGTATATTAAAATAACTCTTAAATAATAAATATTGAAGTGAAGCAAATGATAGCGTATCTATTCCACAAAAATCATAGAATCAATTTTTTTTTTCTAGTTGAGTGCCACTGAGACAATGCACATTTGTGTAACACAGAATGTATGAGGAAGCCGCGGTGGGTTTTGAGTTTGGGGAGTTTGGGAGTGAAGGCGGAGCTGAAACCGAGGAATAGGTAGTGGCGTATGATTCTTCGCGGCGAACCGCTTGCGCTTCCCCACTAAAAGCCGCCATTTTAGAATCATCCTTTCCCTGCTCAATACCATATATACGTATACATCGATTCCACTATCTCTCATTCAATAACGCGCACTGTCTTAGTTAGTGATCAATTTCAATTCAAATCACACAATGAAAAATTGGAGAGAAAGGAAATTCAATAGCCGATGATCACCTAAAAAATCATTCTCATGCGTGAGAAACATTCTTTTCACTCCTTTTTTTTCCTATCCCACCGTCAATGAACTCTGACTCACAATATCAACATTATTCTCTCCTCTTTGTTCATTCCTCCATTGCATGACATATAATAGTCGCAATGAACTATATAATATACGACTGTTGCTTATAGGATGTGGTTTGTTCATGGCGTAGCACAGTACGTCCGTTATATATCCATGAAGAAGTATACTGCAAGAAGCATTGGGCAATTTACAAAGTTTGAATAAAAATTCCGACTAAAATTCATCACGAATATAAAGCCTAAAATAATATCACATTTCAAATAGAGCAGTCATGAACCGGAAGAATATGAGATAGCAATCAAAGAATACATGTTGGTTACGACTTTTTCATCAGCATCCGTCATCAAATTTCAAATAAACTATCTTGACTGTATTATATTAGGATTCAAAGTCATGCCGATTCTTGATGTTATTGTGCAGTAAAGAAATGGAAAAATGCATATTGATGTGAATAATATTTGAAAGTGTCCAGGAAATTGTGTAAAGAAGAAAATTGTCATTTGAACAAAAGAATGATAACGAAAAAAAAA
>JABMBR010012180.1:0-95632 GCA_018881525.1 Meteorus sp. PSUC_FEM 10030008 | reverse complement strand
TTATAATTAAAAATACTTGGCAAACATGGCCTTCGTGTATAAATGCTAATATGAATAATTCTAATATTGATGATGGATAATTCATACTAATCTCATGTTTAATATGAATTAATTTTCAAATTCAAGTATAAAAATCACTTTCAGATGATCCCCATACCCACAGCTTCAATTTTACAAAAAAAAATCTACGAAAGTCTGAAAACTGTCTTTTGTTCCATTAATTTTAAATAGAACAAAGTCGTCGTGGTTGTTGTCCGTCTATTTATATACTCCAAGTTATTCTCTCTTACTTTTGTCTTCCGCAATATACATGAACTTTAATACCTAAAGTAATATCATAACTATGTCATTCATTCTGTTTTCAATCGAATCGAAGATTCTGTCGTCGAGGAAACGATAACATTTGTCACAACTTCCGTAACACTCGTTGATATCCTTTCAATAGTACTGGCAAATGCGTTTATGCAGTTTTCTGGGTTGTGATCGTGCTCCTCATGTTCCTCTTCAGATCCATGCGTATGACCGTGACTGGAGCCATGACCAGAGTTGTGTTCATGTCCATGTGAGTGCGAATGAGTATGAGCAGCTGAAAAAAAAAAACAAGAAACGTAACTTTTAATATTTTTCCACTCAATTTCAACTACATAATTTGTGTATTTCAGTTTATGTGTCTCAAATTTCCCATGCGATATATCCAACATATCAAAAGCGATAATGAACCGAAAAAACTGCAATTGCCACGCTTGGTCATAGATTCCGTACACACGAGAAAGCTGATGAAAGTCGGTCGGTGGAGCGCGCGGTTTGTCGACCTCGAACTCAGATCCATTGCCAGTGGCGGAGAAAGCATACAGAGTTCAAACAACTGGGTTTTCATACGTTTATATATCTACCGCAAACACCGTAAATGTCGATCATGAGGTAATCGCCATTAGGAATAGAAGAAATATTACTCAGTTTTATTTAAAAACTGTTAATAACTACGAAACGTTCAGTTTAATGATGTATTGCAAAAAAATATCCCATGTAATTGTTGACATGGTAAAGTGAGTCTGTTTGCGAAGGCACGAACCGAGACGGTATTATCCAATTGCATAATATCCGGAATATTGAATAAATGATGAGAGTTTTCATATTCCCAATTATTCGTATTCGTTCTATCATCATCATCCTCTCCAGACGAAAAAATTTATTCCAATATTATACGAGCATTGAACTCTATAACCATACTGATCTTGTTATGATTTAGATTGACAAAAAAGGCTCTGCCTTTTTCCCTCAGTTATATAACCGTTTGGTAATCTTGAAATATACGAATTCGAGAACTCGCTCGATTATTTTCAAGTCAATCACTAAACTGAACATATTTTCGAGTAATGAGGAAATGATATATTCTACCTGAGAGAACATATTTCAAAGTCATTAACTCAACATTGAATCGATTTCAAACCTATTCACAACATGCAACACACGTGCCCGTGACTTTTCTTCGAATCACCGTGACCCGAAGGTCAAGTCGTACTACAAAAATTTCGATTTTCACCCACATCGATTCTCTTTCTCTACCGCCCTTATTACAACTGTCATTATTGATCAACCCAATTGTGAATTTCTTTCTATGCTCATGCAAACAAAGCAGCTGGGGAACGGAATTCTGTGGATAGAGAGTAAGAGTTCGTGGGTGGTGCTTCATAGTAGCTTTGCACCGTTCGCGCCAATCGGATAAAATGAATCAAAAGTAGAGAAATCGAATCTTTGACCTTTTCCCCAACACATTCGTGAATAGACATGGAAATTAACTTTTTGAACTGCTGAAGCACTCAAGTGTGAAATAACCTTGATCCACTCCAAATGAATAACGCAAAGTATGCGCTTGGCAGTGTTTTCATGACTTCAAACATGCGAAATATCTTCTATCCAATTATCACGTTCTTTAAATATTATGTAATTTTTCTTGAAAATTGTGTGAGAACTCACTAGCCAATTGTAATCCGAGCATGAGCATGAAACCTGCTATAATTGCAGCTAGTTGGAGCAATCCACTTTTATCATTAGCGCGTTCTCTACCGAGAACTTCAAAGAAGACAACATATAGTAATGTTCCTGCTGCCATTCCTTGCAATATCGTTGGGGTGGCGCCTAAATTTTCGCTGTCATTATCAAAATGTCCCAATGCAACACCCAATATAATTCCGATTGGTGTTACCATTGAGAAGATAGATAAATAACCGAGTATTGTTCTTGTTGTAGCACCTGTCACATAGAGCTCCATACCGACACAGAAAGCAATAACAAGTTTGTGTGTGGCGATGGCTCCAGTAAGATAAACTACCGAGCTCAAAGATGGCTCCAAACCCACTGCCAGACCTTCGAATATTGCGTGGAATGAAAGAGCAATGACCGCTAGAAGTCCACGCACTGATGTATCGTTATGACTGTGTGAATGAGATTTCGTTGGTGGAGTTGGTCGTACAACGAATCGATCATCTTCACGACCAGCATTCTCTAGTGGTAACTCCAATGATGCTGATGATTGTATGAACACTGTTGGTATACCATTATCACTCTTATTTGTTTCTTCGTGATTATTCGTCAAGTCTGATGATGTTTTGGCACTCGTAAGATCTTCATTTTCATATCTAAATCTTCCGATTTGCCACGATGTTGGTGATGATGGTGTTTTTTTCATTGCTATTGAAGTGATTGTCGTTGTTGATGATGACGCTGGTACTGGTTTATTACATCTACGTACCGAAACAGTACGATAGAGGCGATCGTCAGCAGATTTACTCTTTCCCGTTAACGTTGCATGTACTATTTCTTCAACAAAGTACACAACAAAGAAGCCGATGCAAAATAATAAATCAGCCATACTCAATATCCCAACTGTCATAAGTTGGCCATTAGATTGATGGCGTTCAACACTTTGTCGTACTTCTGGTGCCAAATGCAGGAATGTTGTGAAGAGTAAAACACCACCGCCAAAACAAAGCAGCAAAGATGTTAGTAGACCCTGTAGTTTCAACATATAATTCATCATCAATGTCTCACATCCAAGACTGGAATTTTCTTACTATTTATTTCTCATATTCATTCTTTTACATTCTGTTTTAAATCAAACCTGCAAGAGTTTCTTCGTGACTGCTCGGTTCGTTTTTTCATATTTATTTAATTTCAGATATCGAATGTCATATGTATATATGGATTAGATTAGAAAGTATATCTTGATCAAAATATATCGGAACATCATCGAAGAAACTCACTGCGATTGATTGTTTCATATTAAATTGATTATTGCGTACTTGCGCAGTTTTTTCAATGGACGATGCTGTAGTCATTGATGTAGAATTTAATGTACCGGTTAAATTACACTTTTGTTTTTTTTTGTATCGACAACGACCAACAATGAGCGGTACGATCCCCAGTATCAGTGATCCCATTCCAAGAATGAACATTGCCGCTATTTTTGCTAATAGCAGTGTGCCAGGATTCGATGATTGTTGATTTGAAACAGTGGATAAGTCTGGATTGTCCATATTTCTCATTTATTTTATATCTCCTTCGTCTTTTGTTGATTTGCTCTTGTGCAATTCAATCCGTTACACACAATGTTGGAAGTTTAACTGGTGGACTCAGTTCACGTTTGGATGATTACTGATTTATATTATCACAAACATCTATCGCACATTCCCCTCTTCCAACTGATGATTTCGTTTATTTAAGTTGATAGTGGATATCGTATTAAATGTTCCAAATCATCGAGCTACTGTTAGCTACACCATACCAAATCATCATTCCGATACTGCCACAATAACTGAGAGTAGATACTGGAATATTATATGTGCAACAGTCTCAATGACTAATTTTAATCAATCAGTGAAGAAATATATTTCCATTATATATTTCTTTTATCAGTAAAATTCCTCTTCGCATTGTGAGGTACACACACACACACACACACACACACACACACACACACACATCACGACAAAATACCATACATTTCCTTCCGTTCATTCATTATTTGCGTTATTGATATGAAAAAAGTACACCCGTTTGAACAGGGAAAAACAAACTCGTGTCGATATCTTCTTATCAACAAGAACAGTAAAAAATATGAAGAAAAAAAAATTACGTGGCACAACCGTGACCAATTATCTTTACATTCGTCGAGTCGTTCGACGACCGTTGCCCGGTGAGTTTTGTTTCATTTGCTATATCCAAGACAATGCAGTTGCATTATCGGAATGAAGGAACGAGAAACAATTCCCATAAAATGCAGATATTATAAATACACTCCACAATATCCTCCAACTTCCTGATATTAATTGCACAAGTTCACAGATGACTGTGACATCGATAGGAAGAACATTTTTCTCTCATCAGTGCACACTGATGGATTTATCTCTCTGGTTTTTTCCCTTTTTTTCTGCTTCCTGTTTCGACACGTGCCACTGATTCTCGCTCCACTGTATAATAAATTCGAGGTCATCAGATCATCAATTATTCTATTAATAATTCTTTCTCTTCTTTTTCTTCCAGTTTATTTTACTACGCCCGGGGATTCCGTCATTAATTGTATGATTTACTTGTTGGTCACGAGTTGACCGGTATAAACGTCACGAGTCCCATCGCGAGAGAGTGTGACAAACCACGTCCTCGCGGTAAAGCCAACTGAACACTCCTGGACATATATACAAGTAGAGAAAGGGGGGGGGGAACCCTCATCGTCACAAGTTATCCCCTCGCACGTCTTACGTCGCTATGTGCACCTCCATCATTTCTGTACTCTCCCACCTCTTCACCGATCCGTTCTTACGGCAAATCTCCACTCACTCATTCTCCTATTTTCTCTCTTCTGTTTACCCTTCACTAACTCCCGTGGATTCTGCCCCCATACTGTCCTCTCATCATCAACATTCTCCACGCACTCCTTTTCTCCACGAAGAGTTTGACCAGGGCCCCAACTAATCATTCCCTGGCTAGCATTATTGCTTGGTGTGCTATTAAGTTGTACATTTGTAACAACTAGTGCCATTGTTCATCCAACCGCAATGTATATACGTCTCGGTGCATGTACATAAACGCAATACATAGCGAGAGACATTCAAAGAGATAGACAGTGAAAGAGAGAGAAAGAGTGAGAAACCAACCAACATGAAAATGTCAACGTCGCAGTGCGTTATTCGGTCATTTCCGACGGATACGCCACACAGGAAATCGACATATATACATATATACCATCTAGCACGTATTTCATACTTAAATATGATGAATCATACGCGATCATCATGAAAAAGTTGATAACAACTTGAAGGGCATTACCAAAATTTTCTGATGCCCCTACCTATTTCATGGGATTTGTTTGTAATCGACGAACGTTTGTTGGAGTGTTCAAGTGTCTGTGTCTCAGCAGTGAAAGTTCAAATCGTGTTGTATAGATTGGTTTCATGTACTTACTTGCCATTTGGAGTCCCAACATTAATAGGAAACCAATAAGGATTGATACGTATTGGAGGAGACCATCTCTATTGTGATGTAAGATTTCGAAGAAGACGACGTAGAGCAGTGTGCCTGTAGCGAGTCCCTGGAATGTACAATGGGAGAATGGATGAGTATAATGAACTGAATGGATAAAATTAATAGACGAAATCAATCGTTCTGTCTGTTTCATGACCCATATTGTTTATGTGGATTTGGTATCACGAAAGTTACCTGCAGTATCACTGGAAGTGGACCACTGGCGGCTGTGGTACCTCCACCAACTAGAAGCATGCCAATACCGATCCCCAATGGTGAAACCACTGCGAAAGTGCAGACGTAGATGAAACTGAGACCATGGTGGGTTCTAGAAGCGACCAGTTCGACGCCAATGCAAAATGCAATGACAAATTTGTGGGCAGCCACTGCAGCAAACATGTACCTACGCACAATTACATCATAAGTATCTGATGTGAATGCAATAAGTGAATGATATTTATTTTCTGTTTATCGTTGCATGAATTTTCTCATGAAAATTTTCTTCAGCACAAATTCACTTACCACACAGAGTCGGCTGAACTTTCGAGACCAACTGCAAGTCCCTCGAATAATTCATGAACAGATAGACCAAGTACAATCAATAAACCTCTCAGAGAACTTATCACGAAATCATGATTATTGTTGGTTGTCAACGTTGGTAAATGCGAATGACCATGACCACAACTGAAAAGTTCAAATTAATATTTTTAGTGATAATGAAGAATATTATTCGATTGATGCAGATTTATCATCTGATTCATGAATATTTTTTCATGGTATTTCAAAGAAACATCATTACCCATGGGAGTGTCCATGAGAATGTACATTTCCTTGGCACACTTGACCATTTTCAACCAGTTCATTTGTACTGCGATTGACATCTTTTTTCTCAACATGTCCAGCAATTGATACTTGATGCCTCAATTTCGTATGAACAATCTCCTCCACCAGATACATGACGAAGAATCTGAATAAAATGTCCAATATTAATATTGTGTAAGTTTAATACTCAAATGCTTGCTCGATAAAATATAATTTTGAATTTTAGGAAGATTGAAATTGATATTGAATACTAATCATACATGACAAACAGGAAATCATTGCAACATTCAGAATAATATACAGTCACTTTTATTCAATAATTATGCAGTGGAAATAAAGACGAAGCTAACTGATAATAAAAAGTTTCACAACAGAAGGAAACACTGCACACAACAAAGAAAATTAAAAATATACATACCCAGCACAAAGGAAAATCATTGCAAGGGGAATCTTTGACGCTGGCAGTTTCTTTTCTTCAACAAGCATTTCAACATTCTCCATCACTTCTGGCAGCATATGAATAAAAGTAGTGCAAAATAAAACACCACCGCCAAATCCTAGAAGTATCCCAACGATTTTTGATGATCTATTTCAGAATACATAAAAAAAGAAACCAATTGATTTACCTGTGAAATGTCTGATCGTTCTTTCATAACGAACATACAAAAATAATTTTATTCCTTACCTGGGATTTGATGATTTCTCTGGTGTTGCCCATTTGAAATGTTTTCCTAACTGAAGCGGAATTGTTCCCATACAAATACTGACCATGCATAATACCACCATTGTAACAGCTTTTGCTGTAAGAACAGCCGATGGATCATGATTACCTTCATCATGATGAATCGCACTCGTAGTAACTGCATGTCCAATATGTTCAGCGTGAGGCGCCATGGTTTTTGTTCTTCACTGTTCTGCTTGCGGTACTTCACTGAAACTGAAATTCCATCAATAATGGTTAATTAAGTTATTTGAAACGACTTGAAATTTCTATATTTATATGTACGAAAAGATAATGAACGAGCTCTAGGGTAAACGGTAATGATCGCAATAGTTGTGATGTGGCACTAAAATTGTTCTCAAGTGTTCAGTCCAACCATTTGAACCAATAGAAAATCAAGAAATTTTCGATCACCGTAATAGTTACAAATGTTACATTGCTCATCAATTTCAAATAATGCTGCGCATTTTGTCACGATATTAGTTGGACATTCCTACATGTAACATTCAATCAAATACATAAATCAATATAATTGTCGTATAGGACACAACACAATGACACATACGTATTTATAGTTCTATTTCTTTTCCTCTTCCATGATATAGAAGAATACAGCTGAATCAATGTTGAATGTAGAATATGACCATTCACATAGTCGTTTATTTTCTGTTTCATTTTATCATGTCACAATGAACTGTTAAGTAACTGTACAAATAGGATTCAACATGAGAATTATTCATATCGATTGTAAAACAATTTGAGAATTGTAGAAGAAAAATATGAAAATAGAAAAGGATTATGAAGATACAATGAAATTGTGTCGTTAAGAAATGTTCACAATCAAAGAAAATGTGATGAAACAAAAAGAGAGAGTGGTATGACAGGAGACAATGCAGAAGAGTAGGAATATAATGAGCGCGGACAAATTCAATTGATATGTCTGTCAGTCAAGTATATATATTTAACACAGTAAAATGTATGAATCAACGTGGGTAGGATAAGTACATTCATCCTGCCTGTGCTATTTCTAATTAAATTATGAAGAAGAGAAAAGGAAAAATTGTATGACACCAAGTAGATACTTTGACAATTGATCCTGTAAAATTGTTACACTTTCTTGATGAAATATTCTTACCTTCTTTTTATATAAAAAAAAATCAATTAAGAAAAATGGTACATCAATATCAGATTGATTTTTTTCTTCGTTCTTCTTCTCGTACAATGTAAACTGTGTCCTTGAAATATTGCGCGCAACAACTATTTAATTCGAATGGCCCGATGAATTAACTCATTGGATACTAACGGACACTGCCCGTGACACAGTCAGATATATACACCGCAGTATCATCAATCTTTCTATAATCATTGACGAAGATAACAAAATGTGACGAGTTGTTGCGGGTGGTAACGAGATTTACCGAGAGTAAAGAACGCTTGAGTAAAAATTGCAGACACGATCAACACTTGTCACAATGATGGTATCAAAACAACTGCACAACAAAGATAAAATCGATTACTGGACCGTTTGCCTTTTAATTCAAACGTCCTTACGTAATGGCCAGCTGGAAATTTATTAACCATTAGGATCGTTAAAGATGACGGAGACAAACACTAATGAAATAATACAGAAATAATATTTGATGAGTGTTATAAAAAATGGGGAAAAATATATTTTCGGCTTACTCATGGGTTTTTACTATTCAAATAGACTTTTAAACGATACCTGTCTCCTCTCCCGTCTTAAGGTCGCGACGCTCGATCACTGGTGCTGCAAAGGCCATTCCATTCTACTACATTCTTACATATGTATAAACGTGTATTTTAACACAACGCCAGTTTGTTAATATATTTATAAACACTCACACAACACACATGATGTATAGTGAAAGTATTTGAACGAGGAAAGAATAGTAGTGAGAGGGAGGCTGTTGGTTACTGGCATGAGAAATTTTGTTGTTCAAGGCGAACGTCGCCGACGCGCACGCGGATGCAGGGGAATAGGGAATACATAGTTCAGACAAAAAACGGGATTCCGGTTTTTACTTGTAATTGGTGCGGTTCAACAATTATTTGACAAGCCATGGGGATCGAAAAAGTATCGATGGCTTTCAGCGGAACAATCATTTCTACCTTGACGACAATTTTTTTACTATTTCATTTATTATTATCGTATTATTTTTACAATTTTTTTTTAGTTCTGTATCATTGTAAATGATAAAAATATCTCCCGCAAAGATTAATTGAAATTAATTGCGCGATATCGGGTTAGATCTTCAGATGCATAATAAATTGTATCAATAATTTTGTATATCTGTATTAATTGTGAAAAACAAAAATGACATAAAAATTGTTAATGATTGATCCGAATGTACTTGTTGACGTGAAAAAAAAAAATAAATCACTGTCGATCACTCCAGATGGTGGCAAACAGACTTTGGATTTTTATCGAAACTTGATATAATAAAATATTCCAATAAGATGTTCTAGAATTTATTCGATTTGATTATTTATTGAACATGTGCGTTGAATAAAAGAAAAAAGTGGGTAAACGTTTATCAGCGTGAGATATATGACATCTCGTTCTTTTGAAAAGCATCCCGAAAGAAATATTTTATATAGGTGATGTAAATGTGTTCTACAGGTGTGAGTTGAATAGTACAATCGTAAACTGTGTCGCATGTTCTTTGTATTTGCACTAACTATAATTTAATTGTTGCTTGATAATGAACAAAATACTTTTCTTTCCCATTATATTGCATATTTATACGCGGTCGACTGGAACATTTGTCATTTAATATTTTAAAATTTTCACAAAAGTCACGAGAATTCATTTGATTTTATCCGGAAAACAATTCGGTACACCAATTGTTGTGCAATCATCATTCCAATAAATCAAAACAGAATAAAAACTTACATAATATGCAAAATATATTTATCATCACTACACATCACACCAAAGTCACATTGCAGTTATTGTTTCATCTTTTTTTTATCTAACAAAAATATTTTACATCGCATCAGTCGTAGGTGCATTTCACTACACTCAACAATCCATTGTTATCAAAATTTTTAACGAGTGTAACTAAACATTTGACTTTTAACATTCGCTCAGTCGAAAATGAATAAGATAAAAATTTACAACTATCAGTAATAAATAATTTATGATTTTGTTTGTCGTTTAAAAACGTTCATTTTTGTTCTCTTTCAATGACACGATCTATTGCACCGCTGTATTCGATGATTGATAACACGATGTGCGATGCAATGATCTCACGATTCATAAGAGTACTTATATTCACCATAAATTTATGTCGAAATAGCCGGCAGACGTCATGAAAGAGCGCAAACTCAAGTGTGTGTGCGCGCGCGCTCATCACCCACGTGTCTCTTGTAATTGAAAAATACGCGTGCAAAATACAAGAATTATTCATATAAATAACAATGAACTCATACAAATGAACCAACCAATAAAAAACCAATCGAAAAAATTCATTTTTCCGACCGTTTATCCCATTTTTTCCCACATCAACAGACGAAATTATTTCATTCTCTACAAATTAACACAAATGACATTTATACCAGATCAATTGCCTCGTTATCCAATAAAAAGAGTATCCAACATTTTATATTAAAAATGTTTACGCAATTTTTCATAATGAAAATATTGATAATAAAAATTGTTCAGGTTGAATAAAGAACGTCGTGGAGTGATGATCGATCAGACCTATCCATTTATATCAGCGTTTTTAACGAACTGTTTTTTTTTACATCTACACGCTATAAAATATTTTTGACTTCAGTACTTCCCCATGACGCACAAAAATTTGAATTGCAAACCGAAAATACCGAAAGTCCCTTAAGCATTTATGTATCTATAATTAGCCATCAGGGGTCTACCTACTTCTATTCACTATTGTATACAGTGTATATAAAAAAAGGTAAGGCGCCAACTAATCGTCACTGTAGCATCAAACACAACTGAATATTTACGATGATTCATATGAGAGGGGCGACGAATGAGTGCGGCCCACAACTATTCAGAAATCTACATCAGCACATTTGTTATTCAGGGATTCACTGTACGAATAAAATTTATCAAAGATGCACACGTAGGTTTTGATAAAGAATCACTTACTCTGCAGTGTTAGAATTCAATTGAAGTAAAATATGAATCTCATGATGAAAAAGTAAATTTACCGCCAAAAAAAAAACTTCAAACATTTATCTGCATTGGAACAATAAAATTTAGTAGATAAGAAAATAATTATTTTTATTAGTTAATTATTTTCAAATATTTACTTTTATTGTTAACAAAGGAATTATGTGTGCATTGCAAATAGACGTTAGTTTCACAATTTTCGAAACAATTATTCCACAAAGGTTATATTGGGGTAAAGTGTTATCTGCATATCGCGAACAATTATTTATATCAAAGATAATCGTAACAATATATATAAATAAATATTTTATTGTTTCCAAGTAGAGGAAAAATTTTCTGACATGTCACTTTTTTTTTCCGTTTAAGTTGTTAAATATAAACACAAAGTGAAAAACAAAAGTGGAGAAATTGAATGCAGAAATATTTCGTGATGTACTCACGTGTTGCAATGCGAAGAATTAACACGACTGTCCTTGCTAACGTATTTAACAGCACTGGAATGATCTTGGGTCAGGTATAAAATTTTCGTAAGTACCAATATGAATTGGGACCTTGGGTTTGAGTACCGACAAGTAAATATTGAACGTGCGGAATTGACGCCACTGTGAAGAATAAACGGACCGACATCTACAGTGCGAGTACAGAGGAGTTATAAGAGGAGCCTTCGTCTCTTACCTTTCCACCAGAAATTCCCCCGTTCAACATATAATGCACTGGCTCTAAGAGGAACCAATTGGCTTTGGTTCACCCTGGACTTTTCCCCACTCGTATCACCTCTCCACTGCCAATTCCTTTCCCCGTTGAAACATTCTACTTTACACCATAATAACTACAACCCGTCGAGTTATATTTGTGTACCTATATTCCATATAAATTTATTTATATGAAATCACGTCACAAGTTTATTTTCTTTCCCTTGAATTCTTTTATTGACATTGTTGAGTTTTACTCAAGAATTATCCGGCCTCAATCAATATTTGAATAATTGTTTGATTTTATATCAAAATTTTGTTTATGTTTATTCAAAATGTTCGCAAAAATTTTTATAATTTCACTCATCACCATGATAATTCATTCATTCATCTTTATCTTGTTTAACTCGTAAATGAAGTTAATTGGTCAGTGGTTAGCAAATATTATTGTTCGATTGAATTGAAAAAAAAGTGTTTGATGATTTAGTGAGTAACATAAAAAAAAAATGATTATGTAAGATATTGAGTAATTGCAAGAACAAAAATGCTGTAAAAATATTTCCCAGCTTCACTGCATTCGCAGTTCATTTAAATTGATGATGAACTTGTGACTAGTATTCGCATTTTTGCAGATAATTTCTCATTCATTGTCTCACTGATTAATTCCACGATGTGAAACACGCTCATGTTGAATATTTATTGTACTTTTTCCCACATCTTCCTTAACATTTATATTTATTCACACATACAATCATGCACGTGGTATTTTTTTTTTCCCCATTGCATATCATCTTTCAGTTACTCACTCGAGAAGAAAATTGCTCCTTGATACGTCCGGTCATGTGAAATGTCTGTATCAACAGGAGTTTCAAGGCTCATTCAACAGTATTTACTCAATTGAATTGAGATCAATTAATGAGAACAAAAGAAGACAAAAAAAAGGTGAATTATAATGGAGAATCATTTGATATTTCAAATCTGATTGTAATATATCAACTGGGATTAATTTATTATTAATCTTTAAAGAAAGATTTTGGGATCGAGTGTTTATCTATCAAGATCGAGTAAACTTGTTATTCAATTCAAATCAGAAGGAGGTCGAACAGTATCTTTCCTCTACTTTTTCAATTGTACTCTCAATTCTCACGACTCTGAGCATTTGGTTAATTGTTTTATTATCAACTATATGAGTACATATTCCATTAATCACGTGAGAATAAACGAAAATTTATTGTTACTACCGATCGGTATGTAAGAGTGTCAATTTTGTCGATCGACTGAACATCCTACAGTTGATTTTATAATCACATATTACTTTTATCATCAATTCATGACTTATCTATGATACAATAAATTGTATATACAGAATGTCTCGAACTAATTTTTTTGTATAGATATATACATGTATAATAAATATATAAGTAAAAAAAAAAAAATGAAAAGTATCATAGCATATCTCATTCGTTATAATACACAGCAACGAACATTCCTATGACTTGAAGTTTATTCCATATTGTCGAGCACAATCAAATTTTTCGTACGATGTGAAGTGAGGTGTAAGTCCATTTCTAAACAGATAACAGATAAGAATATTTTCAATAGATAACTGTAATTGAATTTCACACAATAAAATTTTTATCCATCGTATTTTTAGGTAGTTTTATCACAAAGTGATGAAACAGTGGAATAAAGTTTCAACCATTTTTCAGGTACATTATTCGTATTCTTTGAAGAAATATTCATTACAATCAAAATTTGAATCAAGTTCCATCGAGTGTACGAAGATGTTGAAAGAATTTTTCTAATGTCGGTAGACAATTTTTGAAAATATTTAAGTGTCGATCGAAGATGACGAAATAATTTCTTCAGATAATTTATTTGAAAATTGGTCAGACATTTTGAAAGATAAAGCTGCGAAAGAAATGAACTTTGAGTGACTTCACATCACATTTTTCAATTCCCATGCAATAAAACGTTTGCATTATTTATCAACTGTGATATAAACTTGCGAAAAGGGCAAATGGAAACGGTATAGACATCGAGGGCGTGTTATTGTGTATATGTATGTCTTACATTGCAGCAAACTCTCTCGATCGCGTTCCGCGCCGGTTAAAAGAACGCGCGTCTTGAGAAATATCCTCAATCGCATGCCACTCCCATGATTTTCATTCAAGACAACAAAATCTAATGGCGTATCGAACTATTAAATTGAGTAAAGTGAACTTTCTTTGTTATAAACTTATTTTCAATGTATCTTAATCAAAAATTTTATTACAACAATCAAATTCCATCTGCAACATCATCATAAATATGTGTTAAAACATGTTGTGTCATAGTGAAAGAATGGTGAGGTCGAATAAAAATTTTCCACATCCTCTGCGTTAATTCATAACCAATAAATACACAATCCGGGGAAATACCACAATATTTCTATTTCACAAATTCGTTTTTCTCTCATTTATCAATTTATCTATTGTTTTCTCACACTGGCGCGTCTGACGGTACACGTCATCTTTGTGCTTCACTATCTCTACCCAGAATATATTATAATCACACGTAAATCGTTAATGACCCTATACTTGACACTAATTGTATACAAAATATTTCGATTACAAAGTAATTTAGCAAATTGTATTCGAAGGAAAGTCATTAAATAATATAGGAAAAGATGAAGGAGAAAAATTGTTTGTTAATGGGGTTATGATGACAAATAAACCCGGAAGTAAGATTTATTCTACCTAGAATGGTGCAAAAGATTTGTTATTAATGATCTGTATACTTTCTATATAATTGAATAGAAGAAAACAAATGTGTACCAATGGACAAGTTACAATGAGACAACACACCAACACTGTCGTGAGATCAGTCGACAACACGAAGTTTGAAATTTTTTTATTTGTCGTTAAATAACGACGATAGTACTCTCTGTGTCAGGCAATAAGAAATATTCCTGGTATGGTCATGGTTCATAAAACAGTTGAACATTGCAATGTTGCCTCACGCATCATCACTTTTGAGTGCGCATCTGGATGGAAATAACTTTCAGGAGTTCCGTCACTTTTTTTTTTCTATTTCAACTTCGTGAATAAAATTAATATTCTAATAGTAATGAAGATCATGCAAAGTAAATTTGATAAGATAATCAAAATTCATCGGTAGATAAAATGTGTTAGAATGATACACGAAGTCACTGAGTGCTTTATCATCAAATGGATTTTAAATTTATTCTTCATTTATCGTCCAGAGGTCTCGATCCCAGTCTTGGTAGAGTCATTATTATTAAACGGCCGATAGTTATTACTCGTTCGCTCGAATGATATTTGATTGTTCGTGATGATATCATTTTGCTAGTAAAGTCACTTCGAAAAACGCCCGCGCATATTTTTAATAGCGATGCATACTCCACCTATGTCTTGTCACATACACTAAACACCTTGCCACCCATATTTTCTTCTTGAATGGCAGTTGGTTAAGTAGATTTTAAAATTTGATCAATTGCAGATCGTCGAGTCGAAGAATAAAATTCATTTTTCGAATAATACAAACAAAACCGAGTCTTTATTATATTTTACAAGATGTTCTTCCTACTATTTTCTATATTTGTATTGATGAAAGTGTAACAATCATGAGGAAATACGAATTGAGAATTAAAAAAACAAATAAACTCTCAACTGAACGATTCTAAATTTGTTCATATTTTTTTGTTGAGACTTCCGTCAATTGGACACATTTTTTTATAGATAATAGTAAATTGCTCTGAATGCTTTATGGAAATGACTGGTAACTCGATGGATATCCGCGTGGCACAGGTATATTAACGATGGGGCACGAGAACTACCGAGGACGATCGAACAAAATGTAGACAGCAGTTGAGCGCGGAACCTCGTGCCGCTCGTATCGAGTTTATATGCGTCATCAAAAAAAGTAAAAAAAGGAGATTGTTAAGAAAAGAAAGGAACAAGTTAAATAAAAAGTGTCAATTGTGTGAGTACATCATTTTCATTATTTATTCCATTGATATCATCCCTTCCGCGAACATAAATTCATGTACGAATCCGTTGAAATTCAACTTACACCACCGAGAAAAATATTTTTCCTGTCTTTCCCTCATTCGAAACTTTGTTGACAATTGTACTGTGGCACCTGTAGCGATACGAGAGCATCAAGGACAGCGGAAATGCCGATATTAGAATTTATAGTGGCAACTTTTTCCGAGAATACGGAATCGAATTCGTGTTCAGTATGGACATAATCTTCTTGGCACTTTGAAACATTTCAATTCAATCATTATGTGTGTTTATGCATTCTTGTATTTGTTTCCCTGCCCACTCGTTTGTTTATTTTCTTTTTATCGACTTTAATATCGAACGGTTTCATGGGTGCAAACAAATGTTGAGAATTGTGTAATGCAATAAGGCGACGATGAAGTAATAAAAGCATAGCATACTTTGTACACGACCTATATTTCCTTTTATATGACGATATTCGTATATATATAATGCGATTGTGTTCAAGTGGCCGCGGGATTAATTGCGTTACAATGAATTCAGAGTGAGTACGTGTGGGTGAGTGTACACACAATCAGCCAAAACTTCAAGCTTGGATTCTATTTTTTTTATCTAACTACAACGAAAATATATAGAAGTAATGACGGTACTGGTGATAATGAATGTCTTGGAATTCTTTTTTTTTTTGGCTCAATGACAAATTTTTATTCCCTATTTTCATTCAGATGATAGTGACAGACAATCATATGAAAATGCAAAATTGATTAGCAATGACGATTTTTATAATTGTCATTCACGAAGTGTAAAATCGAATTCCTGTAACAATTCAATTTTTCCTTTCATGATCAAACAAAATTACAAACAATGTTGATTACAAAAATATTTATTAATGGTGAAGATTCATAATTGAAAAAGTCTGATGTGATTGAGAATTTGGAATGAAAAGCATGAAAGTGTGGTAAAGAGAGTAAATTAAATTTATATATCCCATGAATATCCTTGATACATCCAAGCCACAATCAACACTCAACGTCACTTATCAAAAATCAGTTAACGGAAGAATAATCACAAAAATGTTGTACATTCTCAAAACATCTTTATTCACATTTTTTCATTATCTGTGAATGCAGTGAGAAAGATAAATTTGACGGTCGTGAAGCAGGTGATGAGTTTTCTTCAAATGGAATTTTTACATACAAAAGTACATGTTATCTTCGTGCTCATCGAGTGTTAAAATGAAAGAAAAAAAATTCATTTTCATTGTTTAATACTGTTAACTATTCGATCGAAAGTATAAACATATAAATAAATATTTGAATTTCACTTGAGAAAAAAACTTTCATTTTATCATACCGTTATTTTAATAGTCTTGAAAGTAAGAGCAAAAGCGTATCACTTGTCGTTGAAATAAGACAAATATTAAATTCCTCCTCGCTCGCACTTTATTCGCGATCCAATTCACCAGGTAGGACTTCACATCGTATATGTTTTTTCACACACTCTTATTAATTCACTGAGTCGACACATACACACGTTGTGTCTTACATCTTCACCTACATGTTCGCCTTATCGTCATGGGCAAAGCAGTAGAACGACAAGTGTACAGGTGTACGCCAAGTTTATTTGCAATACCGATGTTACAATCTAGAATATGAATTACATACAAGTGCACTTTTGTTTATGGGAACCATTGCATTTTATCTATTCATTCGTGAACATTTACATACTCTTGTGTCCAGAGTTTATTAAACTGGTGAAAAAGTTACGTCATTGATTTTTGTATGAAGTTCTTATTCAATTCAGTTACAGTTGCGACAAATATTTGGTCGATGTTGATTTGGTGATTGCCGGTGATTGGCGGTTTTTTAATGCTATGTGGATCGTAGCGGCTTGCATGATGATGGTTTAGTTCGTTGTCCTCACCCTCATCAACGTTGAAAAACCTTCTGTCAATTTGTCAGCAGATATTTACACACGATAAGAAAAATAATGGAGGGGGAATGTTATATATCATGGCAAATTTGCGATTGGAATTTTCGATTGTGGACAATTGATTATTTCAATCTTTGAGAGAAATTGGTGAATTTTAGCAATTGATATGCTATCAGAGCTATTATAAATTGTTGATAAAGGATTCGAATCTGGCATTCATAAATTTTGTATGTGAGACTTGGTATTGGCAAAATGATTAACATTTCATCAAGAAAATTATGTCAAGATCATGAATATTTTTAGATGGAAAAATATATTTGCATTTATTTTTTCTTCTATTGAATCACTTGGTCACGATGATGAATTCGTACGTGAAGCATGCAAAAAAAATTATGCAAAGACATTCACATGAGAATGTAGACTAGAGTTTATTATATCTTTTATCGACGGGAACTTTCCAATTACACTTCATAACACTTGGATGAACTCTCCAAATGACTGTTGCTCTGTAAAAATTGTTTTTCAAATGAAAATTCACTGGAATAGCAAAATTCTGAGTCTAACACTTTTCTCAATATCGCAATAATTTTCGTTTCTTCATTTACACTCGAATAATGTAACCATTCATGAAGAATTTGATTTTTGACAGGTCCAGGATCATTTTCAAATGAATAAATAATCAGCCATTAACGAACTGAGAGAAAGTGAAAAGTGAAATAACAAATTCTTCACACTTTTTACAATTATAAAAAAACAGTTGTGTTGGAAATTTATTTTTCGAATAAAATCATCACTTGCTACGTCTTCAGGAATAAAAAAAGTCCATGTCGTGTTTAGCAAAACATTTTTATGATCATGTCATTGTGGCAGCGCTCTCACCTCGCACAATAAACACGCGTTGGTTGTTACACTTTCGTTCTCTTTATACGAACATTTCATTGTCTTTCATTATCGTCTATAAAAACATCTCCACATGTTTACCAACACAATAAACACTCCAGTTCACTCTTCAAATATATACAACCAATAATATATTATTTACTCATGGAATATTTTCACTTCTTGTCCCCTTGTCATCGCAATTACGTCAAATCACCATCTACAACGTTGACAATTAATAACAAATTTGTTTTCATCATTAATTTTCCTTTCATTGTCATCATTGTAAAATAATTTATAGCATCATGAATGACCTAATCATTATTGCAGTTCTGTCTATTCACGTTGTTAATTAAAATCTGCACGAGAGAAAAACATCTAACGACTTCAATAAATAACATCGGAATATATAAATTCGCAGAACTAATTTTTTTCGATAGAATAAGTCCAACAAAAATACGTAGGATGAATCATTTCTATTGTGTGACATTTATTTGATGAATTGGAATATTAAATCATTATCTACAAATATCAAATTCGCAGTTTCTCCGTATGCAAATTTATTCTTATATATAAGAGAAAATTAATCACAATATGATATGAAAAATGACGTGACAACGTCTAGAAGTTTGAACAGGTTAATATTCCAATTCCATGATTTATTCAAACCACAGGACTTTGAACCAACAGAGTATGACTCATGTATGAATATCAAGTATATATGAATATATACAGGCAATGTGATCCTTTCAACAAGATCAATTTACCTATATGGCGTTACTGATGGCGTCGGTGCTTCTGCGGGTTGACGAGCAGAAACGCCCCTTTGCGATCCTTCCGCGCTTGCATAAGCGCGTCGCCATGATCGTTATCATCGTGACATGATACAGACAAATATATTCGTATGAAAAATAGTTGGGTGTAACAAATTCTCTCGATAAAATACAACAAATAGAATGAAAACATCAACTATGCCACGATTCTCTTCACATTCATCACTTCAAATTGTCGTCTAATCTCTAGAAATTCAAGAAAAAAATTAAATAATTTTTTTTTTTATATATCTAAAAGCATCTCAACTACGTCAGTGCATTGCTTGAATAATTTAACTTAATTTAATAATTTCATTGAGTACTGACTACCGACAAAAAAATTAAATCTGATGATAGGTGATGTAAATGAAATGTAGAACTTCCTCAGGTGATTAATTGTGTCGCACTCCCCCTCACACATGTACAATGCATAATATACAATGACGTATAGAAAAGCAGTGAGAACATTAAAGAAAACGTCGGGCTTCTCACTTGCATCACAATCCAACACATGGAACTACATTGAAGTGAGAAAAATGAAAAGAAAAGAAAGGAAAAAATAATGGGAAGAAAAAATACGAAATTTTTTTCCCCTCAGGGCTTCAATTGTTCCACTATGATAAATTACAACGAGTTTATAAAGAGTTTGATGACTAAAACAGGCTATAAATACTACCAATATAATTATTTAATCTATTGAAGGTCAACGGTATGATTTTTAACGAGATGAACGTGCAGAGAAAATGATTTGTAATGCAGTAATAATACAATGCATATGTATGCATGTATATGTTGTGAATTATTATGTATATGTATCTATATTGTCATTGCATCAGAAGGGTACACCGTCCCACACTTCATTCAAACAGGCGCAATTCTGACCATGAACATGTGTGAGAAGGCTTCATCAATTAATATCAAACGATTGTCAGTTTAAAGCTACAGGAGTTCTACATTCACAAACAAACTCATACAAAATGAGAGAATATATAGCATACACTTGGAAGATTTGATTTGGAAATGAAAATTTATCTACACATTTTTTCTCCATAGCGTAATTAATTTGTTTTCAATTCTCGGACTCAATTTAATTGTTTTGTTCGGTTGGTTCTAAATTTATACATTGTATCATAATATGTTTTATGTTGTTTTGAACTTTGTCCTCGAGTAGGAAACAAAAGATAATTAATTGAAAATATTGGCATTTATACCTGCTGAAGGAATTATTAACTTTAATTATTGTTCTTCAGTGGATATTTCGTATTGTAGAGAAGTAATGATTTTTCGAATGATTCATTAGGAAAAAAGTTGATAAGAAAATGGAATGTTTGAAGTTGATGTGTATTGTTCTTACTTCAATACAATTCAATCTTACTATTTTCCTATTGAAGTGAAGTTCTACGACTACATTATTCCATCCTTTCTCGTTTCTCTTTTATTTTCTACCTCTTTTTCTCCGCCCGCGACGGGTCGTTGTCCTCGCAGTTTATCATCCAAGATACTTGCACTTCAAAATACAATATTTGTATACATACAACGATACTACTGGAAAATTCAGGAGAAAGAAATCGTTTCCACGATGAATTGATGAATATATGTGAAGAAGAAAACAAAAATTTTATTCATTTAAATTAACTTTGGTAAGAAGTTGATGATTTTGCTTATGCAAATGAAAGAAAATGGAACAATTTCATATTTCCACCATGAACTATTTCAATATATAAATTCATAAACGTATATTGTATAGGTGGTCATGCAATCGACGTCAATGTACTCGAAGCGCGACCGTGGCTGCGTCAGAACCCCACACACCATAATTTTTATGTATGCGTAACTGGTGGTGATGGTGTTATACGCATTTGGTGCGTGATAGCAGGGCGCGCGCGCTCACTGCACGGTATCTGCCCGTTCTGAGTTCAGTGGCCGTGACCGGTGGAGAGACCACCTCTTACTTTCTCGCTGACTAACGAATCGAGACGTAATACCCGCGAGCAACAACAACAGCAGCAGCCACCACCAACCATCAACATCAGCACCATCAACAACGGCATACAGCAGCAACGGCGCTAGAGGGCGAATTTGTGTCGAACAAAAGACGTACAATGTGAGGGACGTTACATTGAATGGAATACAATCAAAACATGTGAATATACTGAACGTTGTTGCATTGGAAGAGAAATTTACAATAACGGGGATAATCATGGAAAAGGATATGACAATCCTTTTGGAATAAATAAATATAATGAGCGGAACTGTTAGAGGTATAATAACTCGTCGGTGCGTGTCTCCCCTTTCTCGTCACGTTCATTTTATTTCCTGTTTCACTTCCACCTGTATTCATATGTGTGTATTTGGGTTGGGTGATACTACAAAAAATTTATTTTACACGCTTTTCATGTAATTCAATAATTCTCGAATCATAGCGAAATCAACATCCGATGAAATCTAACAAACTTCGCTTCTAAGTTTCATTGGGAATACAATTTCAAGTGTTTGATCACACTCTGATGATTTCGATGAAGGATATTGGGACGAATTAGAACTAGTCGTGACTGATGATGAGGATATTTTTTTAAATGTATAAATTTGTCATATATAGCAGGAAAAAGTCACTGATCAAATGAGACTATAGGCAGAATGATTCCAATTTCAGAAGCTTTGATTGAATGAAAAATTGCAATCAATCTCATTTCTGTTGCAAGTTAAGTAACAGTTATTGGAATTTTTTTCTTCTGCATTTGCACAAGAAATAAATTTTGAAGAAGAAGAAAAAATGTCACTGCCATAGGCAAGATTTGTGTGTTGTATTGTGTCCAGCAGTTTTTGCGACAACGAAAGTATCTCGGACAACAGCTGGTAGTTGCGACTACTCGACTACGACGTACGAAACGAATGAAAGAAAAATAAAAAAATAAAATAATGCAAGAAAAAAAAAAAGAATAAAAAAAAATAAGAATAAGGTGAACGAACTGACGCTGGAGAATCTCTACTCGTTTTTTCTTCTCCAGCTTTTCATCTTTTACTTTTCTTTCTTTATCGTGTTTAGTACTTTTTCCACTCTTCCGGGTGGATGATTGTGCTGCGTTGCATTTTATGCCTCATTCTATTTTCAATTATTCTTATCTCATTACCTGGTAACCGAAGGAAATCGAAGTGATTTGATATCCACTGATGATGTGCAAAAAAATTCAATTTCGATAATTTCAATTTGTGCTTGGAAATGTTCAAACAAACTAATCATATAAATATGCCAAGTAAAAAATATTTATTCATCTCAATTTCTAAATTATTCCGCATAAATATTTTCAAATAGTCAATTAACTGACTGATTTACCGGTTTCTTCCGAAACCAGTAAAAGATGAAACAAAGTTTAAGGCAAATCAACATGCAAGAAGTATCGCGTCCAATGTGTTCGTTTGTCATTTACCGTTACCTGAGATCTTTAACGGGAGATGCAGAGAAAACGAGAGAGAAACATAAAGGTGGAGAGAAGAAGGACAGAGAGAAATTGAATAGTAAATGCACAGCATCATGTAGAGAGAGGTTTGAAAACAAAGAAGGAAAGAGGAAATAGTAAATGGTTGTATTTAGAATTAAAAAGCCTCAGTCATAGTTACTACGTCTTCCCCTCTCTATGCCCTCTCTCCCTTCCCTTTTCAAACATTTAATGCAATTTCCACACAATGTTTCGTGTATAGAGAGTGACGGTTGTAATTCACAAATGCCATCATGCTCGCAACATGAATTTCATGCTACCTAACTCAATTCTAATATGTCAAGAGTTCACCGTGAGTGCATGCAACGTTGTTCATTTTACTCTGAATACTTCCTGCATGATATTGCTAAAAACAATGCGTATGTTGGACAGTAAAAGTCTCTCGTGACAACTGAAAAAAAATAAACAGAAATCCTGAGAGTGAACAGCAATTTTTTCTACTCGAAATCTTAAGACAAGACCATCCATCTTCTTTTTATCAACTGGAAAATCCCTGCAGGGGGGTAGACCAAAAGAGAACGTTGCAGAATTCAAAATTGCAGGGAAAAAATGATAAGGACAATATCTGTATGAGACTAATTGGATAATCTGAAATGAGAATTTCCAATAGATTTTTAACACCTATTTATCAATCATTGTGTTATCATTTACAGTGAAGAGATTCATGAAACAATGACTCAACACTACCTATACAGTTGTACAATGGATAAGACGTAAAGTGAATTTATAAATGTGAAATATTTCGTTGTGATAACGAATGTGTCCAAATAAGCAACTGCAAACGAACGCAATTGGTGCGCAATTGCGTTTCGTTTTCCTGATAATTTTTATAAATCCATATACGTATAAAATGTTATTATTAATGAATGGCAATAATCCACATGCATATCTCAACCTTGACAATCTTATGTAATATTTCTCAACGAAATGGAAAGAGAAAAGCGACATTCCGTGTCTACATAGCAATAAGTCGTCAATTTTTAAATCCCATTGACCGTGCTGCGCTTTTGCTGCTTCTTTCCACCCATTTATCTGAGGCCACGAACAGTTTTCGTTATATATTATCGTACACATGTTATACATGTGAAACTTGTGCTGACACTATGAAGAAATTAACAGTGTCACGACAATCAGATTTCGCACATTCAGCATAAAATTCCCCTTGTAGTCGAATTAATTCAACTTTCTTCTCTCAACATCTTATCACCTGAAAACAATCATCAATCCATGAATGACAATATTCACTCACCGTACAAGTATGAATTCAAACCCTCCAGCAGAACGAGAATGAAGAATATGCGAAGATAAACCTGATAGAACTTTTAGGTTAACAATGGGAACTTCCATAGCTGAGTCTTCTACAATCATCATAATGATTCATTCAATAATTGTTCATTCTTCTGTCATATTTTTCAAATAGTTATTACCCTTACAGGATATTTGACAATGGAGAATCAGCAGGTTTGGGTACGAGACCCAAAAGAGGGTTTCATCATTGGCAAATTCACTGACATGGTTGATGGCGATGCGTTGATTGTTCCTTTAGACCACAAGTATTCACAACGCACGTGCCCACTCGATGAGGTATATCCAGCCGGCGAGTACACCAAAGACGTCGAAGACAATTGCAAGTATAAATATAGATACATGAAACAAGCCCACACAATTTACATCCCTCTTCATATTTTCCTGTCTTATATACACACAAGTACCCACCTATATACCAATAATCTCATTGTTCGTAGAGTCTTTGTCCAACAATGTAATTCACTTGAGAAATAATTGTTACAGGCGCTCTGATGTACCTGAATGAGGCGACGCTCCTCAACAATATACGCACCCGTTATTTCAAGGACAGTATATACGTGAGTACAATTTAAACATACATTACTCTATGTTTTCCTCAACTATTTTATCAATTATCCCACGTTTTGACATTAAGTACCGAGTACATTGTAGACTGTTGTTAAATGGAAAGGAGATAATGGAATAAGTAAATGATAATGATGCACATATGTGATTATGATTTATTTTTTCTTTCTTAACCTGAAATGAAGATTAATTAATACTTGGGACTTTTACTCGGCTCGTAGCAGATGCACTCGACTCATTAAAAGAGTCCACTCCCACGTGTCAGATCTTGAATTGTGATTATGTATCTTGACGAAGAAATATGCTAGACAATTAATGGGATTTTATGTGTTATAACCCTTTTTTCTTTTGTATTTTCTTCACAGACGTATGTTGCGAATATTCTCATTGCTGTGAATCCCTATTCACCAGTGAAAGATCTCTATTCACCTCAAACTATAAAGTCATATCAGGGTAAATCACTTGGTGAAACACCACCACATGTTTTCGCTATTGCTGACAAATCCTTCCGGGATATGAAAGTATTGAAACAATCGCAGAGTATTATTGTCTCGGGTGAATCAGGCGCTGGTAAAACCGAGTCAACCAAGTATTTATTGCGATATTTATGTGATCTTTGGGGATCGACGGCTGGACCGATTGAGCAAAAAATTCTCGATGGTACATTATCCATTTTATCATCAATCAATTAATCAATTCATCATATTGAAATATTAATGTTTTTTTGGTATTATTATTCCAGCAAATCCGGTACTTGAAGCGTTCGGCAATGCCAAAACGAAACGAAACAATAATAGTTCGCGTTTTGGTAAATTTATGGAAGTACATTTTGACAATAAATGTCAAGTTGTTGGTGGTTTTATATCGCATTATTTGCTTGAAAAATCACGAGTCTGTTTACAAAGTCCAGATGAGAGAAATTATCACGTATTTTATATGTTGTGCGCTGGTGCACCAGCTGAATTGCGTGCCAGACTCGGCATTACCAAACCCGATGACTTTCATTATCTCCGCAATGGTTGTACTCAATACTTCTGCAGTAAAACATCCGAAAAAAAATTGAATGATGTGCAAAAAAGTGGCAATCATACATCAATGGGTGGGTTGCATGATCCAATGTTGGATGACGTTGACGGTTTCGACGTTGTTGATCAGGCATTCACGCGTCTTGGTCTCACTGAGCAGGAACGAATGGAAATCTACACAATGGTGGCGGCAGTTCTTCACCTTGGCAATATTGTCTTTGAAGATAATCCAGAAGACACTAAAGGTGGTTCGAGAATCGCTGCAATTTCAGAACGTGCTGTTATAATGTCGGCAAAATTATTGGGCGTTGACCCAGAAGAATTGAGACAAGCTTTGATATCAAAAGTGATGCAAACAAGTCGTGGTGGTATAAAAGGAACGGTTATTATGGTACCGTTGAAAGTTTACGAGGCAAATAATGCACGTGATGCTTTGGCAAAAGCAATTTACAGCAAACTTTTCGATCATATTGTTGCGCGTATAAATAAAAGTATTCCATTTAAGGCATCAAGCTATTATATTGGTGTTCTCGATATTGCTGGCTTTGAATACTTCAAAGTGAACAGCTTTGAACAATTTTGTATCAATTATTGCAATGAAAAATTGCAGCAATTTTTCAATGAACGAATTCTTAAGTATGAACAAGAATTGTATGCTCGCGAATCACTGAACATACCAAAAATATCGTATGCTGACAATCAAGACTGCATTGATCTCATTGAATCGAAGACGAATGGTATTTTCAGTTTATTAGATGAAGAATCAAAATTACCAACGCAAAGTTTTGCACATTTCACAAGTGAAGTACATCGTACATGGAATGGGCATTTCAGAATAACATTACCACGTACGTCGAAATTGAAAGCACATCGTGAATTGAGAGATGATGAGGGCTTTGTTATCAGACATTATGCTGGTGGTGTTTGCTATCAGACAAATCAATTCATTGAGAAAAATAATGACGCATTGCATGCATCACTTGAAGGATTAATTCAAGAGAGTGGTAATAAATTTCTGCGCACACAATTTGCTCATTATTCGAGTCAAAAGGGAAAATTGACGTTTATAAGTGTTGGTAGTAAATTTAAAACACAATTGGCAGAACTTATGGACAAATTAAAAAGTAATGGAACAAATTTCGTTCGTTGTATTAAGCCAAATAATGAAATGGTGTCACATAGCTTTGACGGCAGTAGTATTCTCGGTCAACTACGTTGCTCGGGAATGACATCAGTTCTGGAGTTAATGGAGCATGGTTATCCAAGTCGTGTACCATTCCAAGAGCTTTACAATATGTATAAATCATATCTTCCACCGGAATTAGCCAACCTTGAGCCACGATTCTTTTGCGAAGCATTATTGCACAGTTTGAAATTGAACAATAAAGATTTCAAATTTGGTATAACACGTGTATTCTTTAAGCCTGGAAAATTTGCCGAATTTGATCGTATAATGAAATCTGATCCTGAAAATTTGAGAAAACTGGTTGCTAATGTTAAAAAATGGCTTCTCAAATCGCGATGGAATAAAGTACAATTCTGTGCATTATCTGTTATCAAACTGAAAAATAAAATTATCTATCGGAGGAATCATCTTATCGTAATCCAAAAAAATGCTCGTATGTTCATCGCTAAGAAGCAACATCAACCGCGAATTAAAGGCATTATGAAAATTCAACATGTGAAGAGCCAACTTATCGGGATGGAAGAGATAGCAAATCAATTGAAAACTGCAAGAACTAAGAGCATTGAGGATATAAAACAGTTGCAGTCAGAACTGGATGTCACTATTCGAAAGATCAAGGTAAAGAAAATATTACCAAACTCTCTCAAAATCATTCTCATACAGCGATTGCATCGAAATACATTTATACTTCTGTTCCGTAGATGGATGCAAAAATGAAGCCCGCAGAAATTGATACGTTATACACAAAACTTATCAATGGTGTGAATAAAGAAATGGCTACCCTTCAAGATCTAGTGAAGCAGCAGAAAATAGCTGAAGAACAGGAGCATTTACGAAAAATTCAACAAGACATGGAGCAAGAAGAAAGACGAAAGGCAGAAGAATTAGCGAAGAAAAAAGAAGAAGAGGAAAATCGTCGTAAAAAAGCTGAAATAGAAGCAAGAAGGAGAACGGAAGAAGAACAAAGACGAAGGCAAGAAGAAGAAGATAAAAAAACTGCTCTCGCACTCCAGGTGAGTGTTCTTTACTTTAAGACATTCCCACAGCATTCATTTGGCTTATGCACGTTGTAAGTATTCAATTTATTGATCCTTTGAAGGTGCAATTGGAAAAAGAAGCCATGGAAGAGACCCACTATCGTGAGCTCATGGAGCAGGAACGACGAGATCACGATTTAGCTGTTCGTTTGGCTCAAGAATCCAATGGTCAGGTCGAGGATTCGCCACCTCCCATTCGAAAGTAAGTTTCATCATTACTTCACATACCTTTTTTTTTGTTCGTCAATCATATCGGCTGCCGTGCTATTGAACAGACATTCAAGTGTCCATGCTTGTTTCTTCTACGTGTAATATTTCACATAATGTACAAAGTAAAAAAAAATAAGAAACAAATTAATGTTCACACAATTCACACTCCAAAATTTTATTGTAATTGCACAGTGGCTCAGACGTGCGGGTTACTACGACAAACAACAACAGGCTCAACAGGTACCGAAACCATTCAGGGTCTTGAACATTGACTGGCTCATATGTATATCACATCTGTTCTAACCTACCTCAAGCCAACAAGATATTTCTCTTTCCTATATTTTCATAGTGAATATTTTCTTAGTTCTTGCATGCGCATCTTATAAGTCCTTCCTATTATCATTTCTGCCTAAAAAAAGAATTCTTTCTGTACAAAAAGAAGAATCAATAATGATTTGACATATACCAGTTGGTTCAGCGGTAGTGCATGAGAAATAGCAAGAGAAGAAGTAATATTCATGCATTTCATGTATTCTGTTACTAACAGTGAATCTTATTATTGCTAATACAGATCGGAGCAAGTACGAAATCAGCAAGCGATGATGACCAATAAAAAATACGATCTGTCCAAGTGGAAATATTCGGAATTGCGTGATGCAATCAATACTTCATGCGATATTGAGTTGCTAGAGGTAATCGAAAACCTCCATTTTCATTAAGATATTTCCTATCGAAAGTTTATAATTTCATTAATTTGTATGTTTACCTTAGGCATGTCGTCATGAATTCCATCGCAGACTCAAAGTTTATCATGCGTGGAAAGCGCGAAACCGTCGGCGCACAACAATGGATGAGAATGAAAGAGCACCGCGATCAATTATGGAAGCAGGTAAAATTTTGTCATATATAATTTGAACAATCCCAATATAAACACACGTCACTCATGAGATACTCATTTATTCTCTCTGTATATTTTATTGTCTACTCTTTCCTTTTTCATGAATAGCTGCAAAATCACCTCGCAATCCATTGAAACAGCAAATCGTTGAGTCATCACAGCGTTTCTTCCGTATTCCATTTGTTCGTCCGAGTGCGAATGGCCAAACCGATAATCCAAACGCTGGGGGAAAGCGTGGATGGTGGTATGCACACTTTGATGGCCAATACGTGGCTAGACAGATGGAATTGCATCCAGACAAACCGCCTATACTTCTCGTTGCCGGTATGTAATTGAAAATACTTCGCCTCATGAGTTGCAATCAATGACAAAGCTCATATTAGATTTATATGAATGTATATTTATATGTGAGTTGTATCAGAGTTAAAAAAGAAAAATTATTATCCTGTAGGAGTTGACGACATGCAAATGTGTGAATTAAGCTTAGACGAGACCGGTTTGACACGGAAACGAGGCGCTGAAATCCTTGAACATGAATTCAATCGTGAATGGGAACGTCACGGTGGTAAACCGTACATGATTCCAAGTGATCGCAAGAAGTGAACAATCCAAAAGTTTAAATCAATCATTGAGATGAGTCGCTTCTTCATTATGAATATACCATAGTTAGCGCTGTTGAATATATGTAGCGATGGTTTATAAAAACAAATTCTTTTCATTTTTATCCTTTTTTCATTCACCTGATTGCTTTTTCGTTTTTATATTACTCTTTGTTTCAGACACATGAAAAATAGTCTTCATATAAAATCACGAACGAATTGCATTAGAGATAAATTACCGTCTAGGTATTCGCCCGTATATCCCCCTCTTCATTTAATCTTGGACTATTAAATAATTGAAGTATTTATGAGAGGATATGCCGATGTCTGTTCGGAACGCCGTGCGTATTTGACATTGATTTTTATCATTCATATTCATGATTTTAATTATAAACTGCAGCCTAACTGGTTAGTTAATAGATACGCGTGTTATATATCAATTGGTCATAGTGAGGGCTAAATAAGAGACTATAAAAAACATTATAATATTAACATACTGCGCAATGCATTATGAGAATTTATTAAAACTAATAAAAAACAGTTTCACATATTCATGTGTATTGTTCATTTAGTCTATGACCCGATTGCATTCAAGCGGCCTCAGTTGTGGGAGGTATCCATCCACCAAATACTTTCTCCAGCTCCTGTGCTACTGCTAAACACAGCCTGTCATTATTCGGTGTCGAAATCACCTGCAATCATCAATATTTATATATTATTAAAATTTGTTTATGCAACATAAGACAGAAAAAAGTGCATTACTTGAAATCCTATCGGGAATCCATTTCGATCTAATCCCATTGGTACGTGCGTTGAAGGTAAACCCATGATATTGCACAATAGGCAGAATAATCCTGATGTCACAGGAAGAATTACTTGGCCAATTAGCGGTGAGGCAACTGGGTAAGTTGGGAAGAAAAAAACTCCATCATTTCCTAACAATTCCTGTTGAAAGATATCAATTCTGAGGTAGCATTCAATTTTCGAATCCCGAAGAGGACTTTGGATGAATCGAGAATACTTACAAGAAAGTGACTTTTGATTTCTTTGAGTTTTTTATAATATTTGGGTACGTGAGATTTCGGTGTAAATGCATTCGTTTGCTCTATTAATGCTGTGAGAATTGCTGGTTTTGAATATAATGAACGTCCTACCATTGATTTCATAAATTCTCGGAAAGCATTTATTTTAATCTGTTGGGATAAATTATCGTGCAATGTCACTCGGTTGAATTAATCATGTTCTGTAATTACTTCACTACGATCTTACCTGTTTATCATCAGGATTTATCAAAATGTAAGGCATGTTAGGTGTATCGAGCAACAATAGTGCTTCCATCTCACACACATTTGCCATTTCAGATATTATCGCCTAGAAAAAATACCAACAAGAAGCACGAGATATTAAATTATTCACGGATAATTGATTCATAATTCATAATTATTGTAAATCACCTTATTAACTGTCGTACCACGTTGTTCGAAATGTGTCGCCGCCTGATGAATGGCATTTCGAATTTCACGTCCAACTGCTTGACAACCATAATTTTTTTCTATCTGTTCCATATAAAATACCTTCAACTTAGTAACATCAACTGGTTCATCCAATCGCAGATCTTGTTTGCAACCATTTGACATCACTTTTACTGCTGCCAAGAGGTCTTCCGCGTAACGTGTCATGGGACCAAGAACCAAATACTTCTGGAATTCTTCGCTGTCAGACATAGGAAAGTGACCTTTTATGGGAATTATACCTAATGAACAAGAATAACAATATACGAAATGTCACACATTGAAATAATAATTCACATCAGATATGTAAAAATTGTTCTGTTACCTGGTGTCGGCTTATGACCAAAAATCCCAGAAAACATTGCTGGTACTCTGATAGATCCAGCAATATCTGATCCAATACCAATCACAGAAGCGCCAGCGCCTAACAATGCGCCCTGGAAATTTACCTAGACATTGTAATCAACCTATCTCCATTTTATTTTCCAGAACATGGAAAAATTATCCACTAACCTCCCCTCCTGACGATCCACCTGCCGAGTGTCTTCCATCATATGGATTGCGAGTAGTACCATAAACCAAATTGGTTGTTTCATAACTTGCACAAAGTTCTGGTGTATTTGTAACACACAATGGAATAGCACCAGCTGCTCTCATACTTTGAACTATCAGGCTGTCTTCATCGGCCTTCAGACCCGCACGTATTTTAGTACAACCGGTATAACTGAGACCTTGACAATCAAAACCAGATAAACTTTAGAATATCCAAATGATATAACTCAAGAATTGATTGTTTTTTTTCTGCATCATTAACATGATTTGAGGAAACAAAATCACTGGGGTAATCCAAACCTTTGAGCTGACAACACTCTTTAACTGTGAACGGCACACCAAAAAAAGGCATCTGACCTTCTAGTTGTGTAATCGTAACTTCACCAAGCGCTAACATTTTATCACACTGTCTAGCATCCTTCAATGCCGCGTCGAATCGATTGTCAACAACAGCATTCAAGAATGGATTTACTTCCTTGATACGTTTGATATATGTCTCCACAACGTATTCACTCGAAATCTTAGTGGAAAATTTGACCGATTAGTAATTGTATACACTCCAATGTTGGATCATTGTCATTGACATTTTCATGAAGTGGCAACTTCACAAGTCCATTTACTATCTTTAAATATTTGTCTTATCATATTTTCTTACCTCACCATGTCGTATTTTCTTTGCTAATTGTACAGCGCTAATATTCAACAGAGGATTATTTGCAGGTGGAATATGCGGTAGTCGTGAACGATTCCGTAGCCAGAAATATGGTTTTAAGAGAGACAAAACAACAACCGACAACCAAGATGCAATACGAAGTGTCCATTCCATCCTGCATAATAATGCATGAACAATTCAATTATTTATGGTATCACATTACTTGAACTTTTGCTAAATGTAACGCAATGAATCAATGTGATTATTATTCGTGAGCTCGTGCATGAATACGTAAATGTATCAAGTTTCGATTCCAATTAAGTCTTCAACTAGATTCACAAATACATAAAGATGGTGCGAATGATTGAACAGAACTAAAGGAAATCCATTGTGTGCTCACAATTGATTTATATAAATTTTATTTTCTTTTCTTCTTTTCGAAAATAAAACGTGACGACAATGCAAAACGGTCCCAAATGCGTTTTCTTTCGCTATGCAACCACAATGTGGCTTCAAGTATACTTAAATAGGCGATAAAACCAATTGCGGTGGTCCGAAAGCGAAATCGATCGCATAAGTGAAGAAATCGATGACGATATCGCGCTTACATACAACACTTTGTTTATCCAAGCATTGTTCATTTCATTAAATATTTCAATTAAAAAATATTATTAAACAATTATTTCGCGTTGGATGATTTACTGTTACATAAATTTCATCATTTTTTAGCTTGATAATAAAAGTGTTATAAATTTACAGCATGGTCATAATATAAAGGGTGATATCTTCCGCGATTGGCTGAAGTTAGATAAATCCGAGATAAAACGATTGACCGAGACAGGATATTATAATAATTGCAGTCTGTAACATATGTATACACATGAGCAGTGGTGTTTCTTACGGTAAGTTGTTTTTTACGATGGTCTTGCTCACGTATTCTTATGGACATTTATGGTCTGTTGGAAAATAAATATTTAACCCGAATACCACAGGAAATTACGAGATCCCAACATGCAATATTATATGTTTACCTTACTTTCGATATTCAATCGTTCATTTCCTGGTGTTTTCTTTTTTTTCTGTGATTGTTAAAAATTGTCTATTTAGTATTAGAACTTTACTTTAATGTTATGAAGTTTAATCTAAGACTATTTTTTTATTCCCCTCACGCATTTAAACAGACTATAATAGTGTTCTTACATCGGCAATGACAGTTGATTTAACGATGGACATTATGTGAACAACATACTGATTGATTAAGGAAAGCAATATGCATATATATTCGTATCTTATAGGTCAAGCACATCCTTATCGTTAAGATGATTAATGCTCGAATGAATTTAAAGTTGACTTCTGTGAAGAGATTTAACATTGAAAATATAGTGAATGTACGATTGGAATTCGATTCATTAAAACACATTTCGCTTTTACTACTTGATGTAATCAATGAGTCCACATGGATTTATGAATAAAAATAATCTTTTGATGTATCAATGAAAAATGGACGAACTGTAATTTTCACTGTTAATCCTCAACATTTAGTAGGATGATCATGAATAAACAAGGAAAATTAGGAATACTTACTTGATTGAGTAATTAACTACACAGTCATATGATCAACTTGAAAAGTTGTAAAATTTTCGTATGAAACCACAGTAACGAATTTAAATTGTCAATATTCTGAACTGAACAATTGTTGGATAGAAATTTTCTCAACGAGCCCACAGCGATGATTCTCGTGTTGAGTTACACGTTCGTTAGTTGCGATGACTGGACCACAAATGTGGTTGGAGAAACATTGATACGTTGGCACTGCTTCAAGTAGCGACGCGAACTAGCGTTCTTGGGATTATCTGTCTGACGACTGATTGATCCCTCTTGATTAGATTTTCACATTCGAATTGTGAGAAACCTACTGCATGTGAAATGAAAGAACACAATGACAGTACCCGAAAATTAATGTTACAGAGAAGTCAGTGACACATCGACCCAGTTGCGTTGTTTTGAATGTTTCAATGAATTTACATCTTAAATTGATTTTTCAACGGCCTCAAACATGTAATCATCACTATCGAAATTTGCATTTGCCGAATGTCTAATACGATTTACACAGTCATCCATAATTGACTTTCTCAAACTTCTGTCAGGTTGAATTTGCAATATTTCCAGTGATTGAAGGTAAAAAATTGGTACTGCGTCTCAACACAATTCGTTTCATGACTCCAGTGAAGAGGTTGATTGGAAAAAAAATTGTGACAAAGTCTACAACGATAAAGTAATTATTTATAAACTCGAACAATTACTCTGGTATGAAGGTACGTGCATTACCAATTAATGAGATTCAAATAATTATTCAATGATATCTGTTATCCACTTTCATGACGCAAAAAGATAAAATTAATTATTCAAATAATTCATCAATGAGAATCATTTCTATATTTTCGTGTTATTTATTTTCAATAGAAAAAAAGTGTAATTTTTTTTTTTACGCAAATGTATATATACATGAATAAATACAATACCCAATCGTTCCAACAAGCAAAGTATTGAAGAAGTATAATGAGGAATACTCACGTTTCCACTTGAGATAAAAAGGTTTTATCCAATAGTCAATTACTGAATACTATTCGTAAACACGCATCGCAGATGCAATATCATGATGACTAATTATATAAATTTTCCATATTTGCCTCACATTTATTATTGTTATATATTCAGTAAGCGAAGTTTATAAAGTCCCGCTGAACCCGCAACGGATGTTTTATTCAGTCGTTCGAAACATTTGTATAAAAATTATTTTCAACGACTACGTTTTCTGATATGCCTTCCATAATTATTATTTTTTGAATTGTCATACCACAATATCACTTTTCGATGGCTCCTGCCATCCACCAAACGCTCTCTCAATCTCTTGCGCTACCGCGATTGTCAAATGATCGCGACCTACGTTGCCAACAATCTGTAAAATAAGGAAGAATTTTGTTATGAATCCCAAGAATTTACGCGCGGATTTCATTCATTCGCGTTACCTGAACCCCCATGGGTAACCCTTGTTTGTTAAGTCCTATTGGACATTGAGTAACAGGTAAACCAATTGAATTGAATATCATCATATAAGAAACGTCGGCAATTTTGTGAAAAATTTCGTATGGATAATGCGCTGCTGATGAGAACGTTGGACAAATTAGTACACCATTATCGCCCAGCAGTTCCTGTTCATGAAACAAAATCATAGTCTGGTCAATTAAATTATTTACTGTAACATAATCCCACTTCTTATATTGACTTTGAGATATTGGCATAAAAATTTTATAAAGCACTTCTCATCACCTGGAATTGTCGTCGTATCGCATCATTTTTCTCGTGCATCAATTCAAAATAATTTCCTGGTAACTTCTTACAGATTTTTTTCAATATTCCATAAAAAATGTTGGTGAAAATATGCGGAGACACACCGCAGACATATTTCAATGCTTCTACAGTCACGCTTTTCCATTCCTAAAGATTAAAAATAGATTAATCACATATTGTGAATCCATTTAGGACAACAATTGAATGGAAGAAATGGTCGCGTATACTTACTCTTGGATTTGATCCCCTTTTGTATATCGTATCAACTCCATCCAACTCTAATAACATCGTGACTCCTGCCTCGAATGCATACGACAAATCTGTTACTTCTGCCTGAATGGACAATTGGGAACGTAAAATTATCGATATATTAGCAGCAACCATAAAATTCTATCAAATTAAAGAGGAAAGTTCTGATGAGGGAGAATCCATACCTTTTGTATATTGAATTTCATGACATTTCCGAAATGTTTAACAAGTTTTCGAATCCCATTAACAATTTCGAAATCGACTGTGTTCACCAATTGTGATGTGAATCCTTCTATGTAAAAATATTTTATATTCCCCAGTTGCACCTGTAGAATTTCATTGAATCATTCACGATAAATAAAAATATCATTTATTTATGATACAAAATGTCTCACATCCTCATCAAGATGAGTGGTTGCCTCTGGTTGAATCATCGTCTTCAGAAATATTGTAAGATCTTGGGAGTATCTGACCATTGGTCCTATTGTGAAGAAGGCAGCCCAGGCTTTGTCATCACTGGTGGGCATGTGTCCATCAATTGATATCAATCCTTGAAAAACAAAAACAAATCAAGATGAGACACCGAATGTGAAGAATTGAATATTTTATCACAATACAATTGAATTCAATCTTCTGATCTCTTATTCTTTCTTACCAGGTGTAGGTTTGTGACCAAAAACCCCACAAAACATTGCTGGAAGCCTTGCGGAACCTCCAATATCTGAAGATATACTGAGTAAAGATGCTCCAGAGCCCAATAAAGCGGCCTGAATCCACAAACGATTAAAATGTAAAACAAGTACAATTTATCTAGTGAAATTCTTTCTGGTCCGACAATTCGGTGAAGCCGATCATTGTCAGGAGAAAGTGCTAGCCATTTCTTGTAATAACCGATTCCAAGTAGAAGAGAATAAAATCGATTCAAAAAAAGATACAATGTTGAATCGGCGCCATCACTTTCTCATTGTTTATTGGAAATTATTTCTATTATTATCAACTAGTATTCCCTCTTTTTGTTCAATCATTTCACAGCAATGTTTATATTCCTCTTTCTATCTAGTTTTCCTCCACATCTAATTTCAAATGCTTCTGATATTGGTGAAGCTGATATTGATACCTCACCGCCAGAAGAACCACCAGGTGTTCGTCGTGTGTCATATGGATTCCATGTTGTGCCAGTCACATTGTTGAATGTCTCCCAACACATACACAGTTCCGGTGTATTACTCACGAGCAACGGAATTCCACCTGCCATCCGTACACGCTTCACTGCATCAGCATCCTGATGTGCAATCACTGGGTTTTTTATTTTCTGTCCGGCATTGTGACTCATTCCTGGAATAAAATTGAAAAAATGAATAAATGAAACAAGAAATGAGAACAATATTTACTTAAATCAGCAAAGTCAATAAGTTGATGATGTCAATGCTAATACGAATTAATGACCAGTTTCACGAATGCATTATGTTCTTCACTTTCACGTTAATGTAATAAGCCTCATTTTCACATCGACTCCAATGACCATTCAGTTATCTTGCTATCAATTTAATCAGACTTAACTTATTACTTTCCCTTCATACAATATGAACCTTGAATGATCTTCTGACCCATTGTTCAATTAAATCAACAGTCAAATAATCTCATGAATGTTTTGTATGATTGGAAATGTGATTGAATAAATCAATAGAATGAGTGAGAAGACATAATTGAGATTCATCAAGTTCTAAAGATGAGTTTGGACTCAGGCGACACTGAACTGCCCCAAATACCTCAATTATCAAACAATCTTGAAAGCAGATTCTCTAAGAGTATCGATAAAAAGAAAAGCAGATATGTTTCCTCATTTAGAACATGGCAAAGACAAATAACCTGATTCCTCATAGATAACTTCGTAACAATTGAACAATAATTCCAATCAAAGGTCGTTCAACTTCATAACTGCACACTGAGAGAAAATATTTGAAATAGTCTCAAGAACATCCTTTGTATTATTTGTATCCCCATCACAAGTGTCCACATGTGACACATTTTTGTAGAATCAATTTCCTTGATAACAAAAAGTAACAAGCGGAAGTGAAACATTTTTTCGTATTTCGTTTTTTCAATCAAGTTGACACAGTTGACCCGAATGCAAATGAACAATTGGACGTGATTGGTGTGAACAAACTTTCTATAGATGTATACTTACATTACGGAAGTGAAATGTTTTGCTATGACATAAAAAGTGTTATTCAACATTATTGGAAATGAAAAATTCACCTTTAACTGCAATGCTCTCTTTAACCGTCACGGGTATACCAAGCAACGGTGTATCTTTAGCCAATGCTTCCTCAGTTTTTATTCCAGAACGTACAAGTCGGTCGACCTCACGTGCTTCTTCAAGTGCGGAATCGAAACGATTCTCCACCGTAGCATTCAATATCGGATTTACTTCTTTACATCGCATTATATAAGCCATCGTAATTTCTTCACTGCTCAACTATTAAACAAACAAATCCATACACATTCATATTGATGTACATTTAAGAAAAATATATTATTCATGCACTGTATTTCACCTTTGAATTTCTGATATTTATTCAAAGAATGAAGAAGAAATAATGATTGCTGAATAGAAACTCAAAGTTTTACCTCTTTCCGTCGAATTCTATGTGCTAATTCACTTGCTGGTATTAACAATAATTTATTCATTATTGGTGGACATTTCTTTGGATTTCTTAATGCTCTCATCCAAATGAATGGTGCCATAGCCGAACGAACAAGAAACGCAAGCATTTTGATAAATATTTTCAATGAAGTATTGAATAATTCCTGGGAAACAGAAAAATTTATAGATAAATTATTAAATTCATCATTTGAGAAATGTTCATCACATATTTTCTATTATGTGAGACTTTTGAGTGGGAATGTTCTGAAAACAATTTTGTTTTAAAATGTCGAACAAATTTATGATTTATGTATATTTGGACTATTATTATACAAAGTGAATTGGCTGTAACCCACAATTCCATTGAAAAATATGTGTGAAGTGCAATTGGTCAAGGTTCCAATGCATCACTTACACGATTTGAATTGCATGTATTCTTCTTCACACTATATATTTATCAATTTTTTCTATGATTGAATGGTTGTACGATTCATACATTTCCATAATACGATCACCCATGAGTCAATTAAAATTTTGAATTTGATATAAAACTTCTCATAAATATCTTGAATCAGGCAATAAGAATGTCCTGATAGTACAATTTACTCACCGATGAAGAAAATCGGACATTATTGTAAAGCACTGTTAAGAATGATAGAGCCAACTCCATTTTTGCTCCTTTTTTTATTGATATCTCACACAATTATTCGATGAGTTTATCAATAATAAAAAAAAATGTCGAACCCCCAAATACTTCAAACAGAATTTAATTTTTCTGATGATATAATTCTGTACACACACGTCGGTGTTCTCATCAACAAGTAATGAACCGTTCTATTGACACTTTTTCTCAGTTGCTACTCATAATTTAATATGTTTGCACTTTCACACGTGTCAACGTAATAAACGAAAATTTCACATCACGTGTTCACTCTGCTCATGGAATAGCAAATGAATATTCAGTGAAAAGAAAATGATTGAAATGAATTCAATTGAATAATTATTTATTGTCGGTAATTTAATGATTCCACGCACAGTTAAACAAAATAAAAATTTGATGGCATTCTATTTTCTACCATATTTTCTGACGTGTTTATTTATGAATGTTCACTCGGAATGAAAAAAATTCATTGTGGTATTAAAAATAATAACTTGTTGAATAAAAAATCAGTTTTCTGTGATTGAAAGCAGAAAAATATTAGAGAACAATTGGTCAAACAATTACACTGTAGAATACGCAGCGATATTTTTTGATGGACCGATCATTTGAAACTAAACTCTTGCAGCATGTTGTTAGGATATTTAAGAAGTGCCAAGGGTACATGTACGTGCGCTTATGAACAAAGTCTCAAAGGTGGGAGGACCTGAAGTATTTAGCAAAACGATGACAAGAGTTCATAAATGTATATATATGTAAGAATACGTCATGCACCAATGCGAATAGTCAATCATTGGTTTTCTTCATGCAAAAGTTGTCATATACGAGTGAGAGTAAATAATCATAGAGTCAATGATTACAGGAAGAGAAAAAAATTCTGTATGTAATATTCTATGATGACATTAAATGACAAAATTCATGAAAAAATTCACATTGACATTCGTTTATTTTTTTACTTAGCAATTGTTGATCTTCCATAAAATTAAGGCTTTTTATTTCATATGTGAAACAATAGAGATTTTTTCTTTGTTTGGATGCATTCAAGTCGACAAAAGTCGTAGTCAAACAGAAATACAATTCACATTCCGATGAAATTAAATGTGATTAAATTTGAATTTGACATGTGTCCTGCATGAGTTTATGGATATCATGATTATAACATTATGCATTGTATAATTCTGTTATGACATGTATTTTCTGTCAGGAAAGTTTTACATTTCATTTGCTATTGTCAGGTTACAAGACAAATTATGATTTACATTTCACATGTGGAAGAACATGTCCGGACATTTTTTTCTCATGATACTGTCCAATCTATCTAATCAGCCATCATATTCATTGCTTGAGTCTAATTCATATATGATCTACACTTGGAACATGGCAAATCAAGACATTAACTAGTTACAGACTGAAATTGATAACATCAACAAAAATATCTAAAGACTTCAGGAAACATAATAAACAAATCTGTGTACTCGATAAGAATATTCTTGGAAGACATGAAAGTAAATTGAATTCGTAGTCAAGGTATCACACAATGTGAGGTACGAATAAATAAAAGTGAAACAAAATAGTCCAACGATCAAGTGCAATATAAAAACTGCATCGAATTTTCTTAGAAAAATATTATTTCATATATGTGTTTTCTTTTGAAACATTTACATGTCATATAATGACATCAGTAACGAATTTACCAGAACAAATTTATAATTCCTATTTACATGATGGAAAATTCATGAGAAACTCCACAAAAACAACAAATGCTACTGCAATATACATTTTGTTATATTCTCCATTCTTATTTACTTCCCGTATTTCATAAAAACTCTTGGATATCTGTATTGACTGTTAACGATTTTTTTTTTACACATTAATATTCTGCTGCTGTATCAAACATTAGTCTTGACATTGACACAAGGAGAAACTACAACGGAAGAAGTCCAAAAGTATTCCGGCGTGTATAAATACTTCGACAATATATGTCGGACGATTCGTCTCAGTTTTATTTACAAAATCATACGCTCGAACATTGTGTATTATACGTGGGGTATAGTCGGTAGTTTACTAGAGGAATGATCTGTGCGGTACACGTGATATAAGACAAACGACAAAAGATTGATGTCACATTTCATATATTCCCTGCGTCACTATGAATAGTTTCAAAAGAATTCATTGTCAATTTCATCTACCACTCATAACTGACCAACTTATTCATACGCAATACCTAAACTTGAAAAGACATGAAGATCCGTCATTGGATTACCACAAAGGCGTTGTTTACTGAAAATTGAAATCTGTGTAGATGTCCCAAGGAAGTCAATCTATAAAATGGTTCAATAACTCACCAAATTTTTTCATTGTAAGAATAAGCTTCAATGTTAACACTTTTCTTCCTGTTACTCGATTCTATTCAAACTTACCATTTTTTTTCCAATTCTGTTGCAATCCTCTGTAGAATATCATTCCATAGCTTCAGATCACGAGAATTTCAACAAACAGGTTGTGAAAGAGTGAATGAAAATATTGAGCCCCGCTTCTTCCTCGTCTTTACTTTCTTACTATTTATCACAGTTTTCCCCTCTAGTTTATGTCGATCATCCAGTTCCGCTATGATATTAAGAACTCATTCGGAATTCCCACCCATTTTTATGATTTGATGAATTGTCATTCCATTTTCCACATCATTACAATCTTCACTTTTTCCTTGCGTGTGAAACTTGTATGAATTCATTCATGCTATGACTCGCCAAGAGCTATCGTTGAAACTCTGTTAGGAAACATTGGTAGTACACGTAAACGACAAATCGCCAACTCGAAAATATAGAACTGTCATGATGTTGAATCGCAGTGAATCGAGTTATGCGAACTCGTTGAACATGTGAAAACGACTGATGAGTTTATTGTGGTCGATCGAGAAAACGGTTCTCTATCAGGTTATATTATCTGAGCGAGTGGGGGGAGTAGTTCACATTGTCGAAAACAAAACGTTTCCTTGGCTTCATTCACGTGCTTTTATTACTGTTGTCATTTTTATCACGTTGAACTCCTACGTATCACGATTATTTTTAATTTGATTCACAATATTTGTACACAAATACTCCTTTCCCACAGCTTGCATTCGTGTTTTGATTAGCGTAATGACTCGATTTGTTACAGTTAAATTTATGTATTGATAATTGTGTTAAGAAGCAAAAAGAGAGGAAAACAAATGCTGAGGACTAATTCCCTCAGCATGTCACTTTTTTTATATTGGTTGACACAACAAACTTGTATTACACCAAAATTACCGAGCACATGAGAAAATAAAAGAAAACAGACATTATGTCGGGCCGTCATTTTATTTGAGAAAAATACTATTTACATTGCACAGATATTATCACTGAAATCGTCAAAGCGAAGTAGTAACGATTCGGTTTCTTATAGAAGAAAAGACGAGCAACGGCAAACTCACACGTTGACATTGGTCAAATGAGACGGATCGAATTAATTTGTAAAATATCTATCGAACACAATTTCAGAGAGTACAGATTTGATTGAGAAATTAATATAAAATATGAACATTATTAAGCATTCAATAATAGTTTGCATGATAAGGTTCTAAGTCACACCATAATCGATCAGAATGAAATACTGGGTTGGGGTGAATGATTTTATGAATTATTATACGCAAGACTATGTCAATGCTCGAATTAGAAATGAAAGTAATCAATTATCAGAGAGCACTGCATCATACTTGGTATTTTCGCTATTTTTCAATTGTCCTTTTTTCCTTCACTTTTTTTAAGTACTGAATGCAATATATAAATCAGTATGTATACTTATCATTTTTCTGTACGAGATTATATTTTTGCTTGTGTTGTCCAATATTCGAATGGAAATATCTGAGATAATCTAAGCAGACCAAAGTGCTTCTGCAATTTTCATCATAACATTGAAAGCTGTAGAAGTTCACTTTCAGAAACCTGGAGCTTTTAATTGAATATATAAATAGAGTATCCAACGATATTTTGTCATGCAAATTTTTATCAAAAAATTGCGCGTCCGCAAAAGCTTCTTGATATATAAAATATAACAATTTTTTTTTTCTTCTTCTAGATTTCCAGTACATTCAAAATATTGTTACATACACAATTAAAACTCGGAATTATTTTGTTTGTTTCTTTTCCTTCTTTTCCTCGATCATAACTTTAGATATTCATACATATTGTGTGTTTAATATAGTTCTCCACATTGTATTTCATTTGAGGGATATCAATTCTTTTGGTACGTACTTTATTTTTGATATTCACTAAATGCCTAATGCGATGTGATTTTTGAAATCGTTGTTAAACATTGGAGTTCATGTTTGACTTATGAATAAAATATAGACAAAAATAAAGAAGCAGTAGATATATGCATGAAATTATATCAGCGAATCGTTCCGATCATAGCTCATTTTATTTTCTATACTTTTGTGGTGAACTAACCATAAAGAGACATCCGGAACCTTATTTGAATATAATTCAATTTCAACGAAGCGCATTCTTTGTGCATGATGTTCAAGTAATTTGTCGCGGACTTCCATTTTTCTCCCTATACAATATTCATATAGCTAATTTCAATTGATATGATTGCGAATTAACAATAATCAGTAGTTAAAACTAGGAAAAAAGTTATATAAATAAAACGTAGTTTTTAATATTTCCACCAAATAATTCGATTTTTCCTCCTTTTAAAAGTAAATAATCTAAAAAATAATAAACAAACGCAAAACTTCAATGTACTATAGAGAGGGGGGGGGGGGGAAAAACAAGAGAGAGAATGAAAATGGAACACAGATAGTCAATAAATTATGATAAGATATATACTCTTTTCGATATTCATTGAAACATAAATTACGAATAAAACGCCCCAAAACATATTCCTAAATATATTACAAGAAAAAAAAACGACAGTATAACTGTTCGTTGCTAACACTATAATCTTCTTCGATTGCTATAAAAAATTCTTCTATCATATGTCCAGCTTAATAGCTATATGCAGAATTCTCACACATGCATTCATAAATTTCGCGATTTTTATATGCTCATATGAAGCATCTTTGCTTCCTTTTTGTGCGACATCGTCAAGCGTTTTATACTTGACAACCTACTATTTTCACTTGCGAAACAAAGCTCAATAACTCCCCTACCTGCTATTGAACAGAACAGTATATTGGCGAATGATATCGTGCAACCAGGGTGTGACAGTGCAGACGATGATTCTTTGGAGAAGTAGTGACGTTTTGTTTTTTCGATACAACAGAAAAAAAATATAAGGGAAAATAAATAATTAATTGTTCATCGCGCATCTTTTGCTGTTAACTTTTCAATCAACTCTTGTAACGGTGCCAGCTCTCGTCTCTCGATTAAATTGAATTCCTGCACAATTTCAATGATTAAAATTGAATATAAGACGGAAAACATTTATAATATATCTAGGGTCGATTCTTTGGCAATCCTCACCTGTACGAAAAAAATGAAATGTTTAAAGGATGTATTCAAATGCGCCTCCTCGCCCAATTGAACCACCTCACTAAAGTGTTGATGATATATGTGCGCATAAACACGAAATAGCCGTTTCAATATTGTTTTTGCGATAGAGAGGAAATTTTTCGGAAAGGGAACTCCTGGAAAAAATTAACCAATTTTCCAACATGAAAATTGCACTCATATGCAAAACGACTATTAATTTCAGTCAATTTCCTTCTCTCTTTCAGGAAACTTGCCTATTTTCGACGGGAAAAGTGTCTCGTCATCTAATTGATCCTGAACCCAAGTCATCAAGTAGTCAATATATTTAGGAGCTGAACATTTGATTGGTTTTTTAACCGTATGACCATCTGCCCAATGATATTCGTATTTAGGTCCCGCCGACATAATTGGGCAACTTTCTTCTGTACAAAATTCCGTGATAGTCCCATACAACATATTTATTTGATTAAAGAAATCAACAGCTAGAAGCAAATGTTTTCAATTCAACGTCATCTTATGATCGTAAACTTCCGACAAATTAAATCTTTGTTTTTCATTCAATATTTACTGTTAACTGCGACCCATTCATTGAGATCTTCTCCTTCGGGCAGCATAACAGCGAGACGTAAATTTCCAGAGCCGAGTGTTGCTGCAGCATGTTTCATCAAGTCATACTGATGTGTTCCTTCTGGAATATTTTTTTTTGGCTTGAACGTCTTAGAAGACCGGCTTCCACTGTAGTGAGAAATAATAAAAAATCAGAAAGAAGACGAATGAATACTCGACATGAAACATTATGGACATGAGGAAGAAAATGTAAGTTTAACGTATATATATATAGAACTCTATCGATGTTATTAAAATTCGAAAACGATATTGTATACCACAATCTCAAAACATACAATACACTGACAAATGACTCATAACACCGACAAACTAAAATTGTAGTAATGACGTGATGCACACGACAATAACAGGATAATATGATGCATCAGGAAAAATAAAATGGGGAAATTATAAGAGAAATTAGTTGGCAATCTATTTTTAGATTACTATTGGCCTTTCAGTTGAAAATTAAATTATCCACATAGGTCAAGAACCTAAATTAATCATGAAATACGAGGAAAAGAGATAGCGTACGCGCAAGTTACTGAGAAGGGAGAGAGATACAGTATGAAACGTTCGGTTAATCGAATATTCATCAATTTTATCAACTCTTTTTCTTAGAATTCCCAATCAATAAAGTGAACCCAGTCGTTTGCTGACAAATCAATATTTTTTTTCTCCACCTCATTCACTGAATATGAGGGCTGACAAGGATTCAAGAATACGAAGAAACTAATGAAAAAATTTGAGAGCATCATTAGAAAGTCATTTTCCATCCAAAAGCAGATAAAACGAAAAAGGAAAAGATTACTCACAATAGGAAGCTCATTGTGGATTTGTGTAGTTGTCGCGTCAAACTGCGACTCCTGTTGTATTACTATGGCGGTTCAATTTTCAATGTACCACATGAATCTGTTGACACTCTACAAATTTGTAAAAAGGATGGAAAAAAAAACAAGTGCAGACACACAATTGTACACACTCACCACAATAAAGAAAATGCTTAAAGTCGTTTTGTCAACGATCCGTGTACATATACATGAAAATTCGTCGACTGCACTCGTTCCTCTTCGTTTCCTTTGTTGTTTGATTGGTGTAAATATTCTCTACTTGAGTCGAGTATCGAATTACGTCATGTCCGGTGGTTGAGATTGCGATGCGCATCGTAAATATCCTCAAGGGAAAATTTACATTCATATTATTACGCATGCGTTATCCTCCCGCGCAATATTTATTCAATTTCGTAGGACGAATTTCGGGAAATTACTCCGAGTTCTCATTCAATAGATGTACAGAGTGAGATTTCTATGCAGGTGCAGGAGAATCTTATGATTCTGAATGAAGATTTGATGGAATAAGACACCGGGGAAACAAATATTCGCATAACAATGATTTCACAATTTTGATTCAAATGTGGAAAACAAAAGGCGTATAGAAAATTTGTGAACGATTAGCTGTCCCATTCATTCCTTCAATTCGCCCCAATGAGGTAAAGTGCAATAATTTTTAATCTGTGCAATATGATATATTTTCGTGTCATTCATAGGATAACTAACCAAAGAGTTTCGTTCGGATTTTGATTCGACTCCATCGTCCCACCACAATCTACCGATTCGCGCATGCCTCTATGGTAACGAACCAATCAGACTCATGTACATCTGCGCGTTCCAACTGGTTTGCGGATGCGCTTGTGATAATTTTCCTATCAAACGTATGTGCGCTTGCGCGACGAATTTTTCGAGAGGGGCTTAAAGTGGGATCAACTGAATCGAATCGGAATCCGAAGATGACTCTTTACTCATTGGTCTTGTAGATGAAGTAAAATATATTGTATTTTTCAAGTTCAGAATCATCAAATTTCATCTAAATGCTCAAGGGAATCATCAATTCAATGATAATGCACCAGACGCAATCATTTTCGAATAGCTGGAACTGTACATCATAAATGCACAAAGATGCTGTACACATATAATTAATGAAAAATTATTTCTCAGAAAAATTCCTTGATGACACAATATTCACGAATGATCGTCTACGTTCGTTCAAAGTCTATATAGTTCCGAATTTTTATTTATTAGGAAATTCATTATGAAGCTTTCGAAAACTCATCACATGTGCACATATTTTACAAATAATTTTTCTTTCATTCAGCTAAACTTGAATTTGGTGTAAAATAATATCGGAGTGACTTACGTCTCCTATCTGTTTCATGTCGTCATTGATATTAGAGTGAAATAGATCATTTTTGTAATTAAATTTACATACTAAATAGTTCACATGGCTCATCACACTGCTATCATTATGATGACAACTGACAGAACACGTTTTAATTCCTGACACATAGCCAAGTACTAGGGGAGAAGGCAGTAGTAGTACACTCATTGCAATACGCATTTCGTTAAAATGTATACTTGAAAACGGATTTGATATTTAATGAGATGGAAGCATTGACACATAAAATAATTCAGCTTCTAGTCAGATAGATGTGAGCAATAAATCTACCTTTGAATGAATGATTGTTTCAGTTTAGCAATAAAATATAACCCTAAATATATACCTATTGACATGATGATGACATTAATGTAATATTGTGCTATCTATCAAATATATACAGCAAAAACTAAACTCGTTTTTGGTTTTACATTATCATTTTAACTGGATGGAACATTTAGAATCCTCAGAAATGACAGAATTTAACATACATTCCCACCGCAATTCGACAACCATTGAAAGATGACTATCAATCCCTATTATGTACATATTGCAGAATTCACGAGAATCGTTTATCTTCATCTTCACCATTTCGCAGTATATTCGAAACTGTATTACGCTATTAATTGCTCCATTCGTTCTTCAGTAATTAATCACTCTCACATTTCGTCAGTTCACAATTGTTGCTCCAGAATAAACAATTTCCAACGCCACTATAACAAATTAATGAAACAGCAGCGAAGAATACGAAGCTGCAAATGATACATGGTTTACGTTCCAGGAAGAAGCCAATTAGATAAAGCACCATAAACATAACATGTGTCTGAAGTAATGCAGGATTCACTGGCTTAGGTATCAGTAGAACTGGAATCAACCACTGTAGACAATACATCGTTCCACGTTGGCAGATTTTAATTATTCACTTCTCTGTCACCTTAGCAACTTCATCAAGTAGAAATTTTCGGTTTCAACACCTGGAAAACATGTCATATTCATTCATTATAATGTACATGATTTGATGTGTTTCATCTTTTTTATGTATGATATATATGTATACAAGCATTAGTTTTGTCATCAGAACCTTGTAATATCCATGATACCATTGCACACAACGAATACTGTATATGTATATCACAATTAGTAGGTAGATGAAAAAAATGTGTAAAAAGACGATTACTTATTTTATATTTTGTTTTCCTTTATTGTCACGCTACGACGGCCAAAATAATTTTTATTCATAAATATTCAACTAATACATAGAAGCAATCCCAATCATAGCATGACGGAAGACTGAAAATAATAAACAAAGAGAAGGTAATTTCAGCGCATTCTGCTGTTGATTCGATCACTGCTCTCTCTATAGCAAAATTTCGCACTGAACATTACACAATCGATGATAATGAAGGAAACTATACTTCCCGATGGTTGAAAAAGAAAAAATATGACTGAAGCAAAAAGTTGGCGTCTCAGGTTTCTCTAACAATATGTAGTGTCATGCATACCATAGCCTGATTATTACAAATATGTCGTTTCGCCGAACAAAGATAGAGATAAATATTCCATTACCTATCACACGTCAGAGATTTATTTATTTCGTTCTCGCATTCATGACGGGTATTTATTTATAATATAAAACAAAACTATATCCAACCGAAAAAGCTAATCGACTTGCCATTATAGAAATGAACATGTATAAATAACGAATAAAAATTTTATACAAAATAATTAATCCTCGGGCCATGGTTTACCAATTCCTTGGCTTGCACCCATCCGTGATGGATCCTGACTTGGATAATGAATAGGAGCTGTTCCAGGTGGAAATATTGGAGTTGGCGCAGTAGCAGTGGCAATTTGTGAAGGGAACATAAATTGGGGTGCAACCGGTGGTGGCGGTATCATCACTGGTGGCATCAGACCCGGCGTCGTAGATTGTATATTGAAGAAATTATTTCCCAAACTTTCAGGTGGTGGTAAAGGTTTAGGAAGACCTGGTACAGGTTCCAACATCTCTCTTGTGGCTTCAGCAGCAGAAATCGTCTGTCTTCCTTGTGAGCGTCCCCATTTGATTGTCAGACGTCTTCCACCCAAAATTAATTTATTGAATGTGCGTTCAGCCGCAGCCTCGGCCGCACTTCTTTGTGTATATTGGATGAAAGCACACTGTTGTCTCGGTACCATCGTTACCGATCGGATTTCCCCATATTGATAGAAGTGATCGCGCAATTGCTTCTCAGTCAGAACATCACCTAATCCACCAATATACAATGTTGTAATAGATTTATCCTCCGGTGGTTCTAATACTGGCATTGCAGCAGCTCGTCGCATTAATTTGTCTGCCACTGGATCATTGACTCCATAATAACGATCTTTAATATTTTGATCAGCCAATGGATCATCAGGATCTGTTGGTTTCTCGTGACGGTATGGACACTCTTCACCACGTTTACATTCTCCTTTCACCCAGAATGAACAAATGTGCGGTCGGTTTCTCTTATAATACGGGCTTGTACGTGCAAGTTTCATTAGTAAATCACTTGCAGCTCCTGACTTCCCAACAGAACCAGCTGGACTGGTGGGATCTATGTTCCCAATCTCCTTGTCAATATTTTGTACATAATATTCTTTGTTCACATCTGAACGTGGTAAATCGTCTTTGATTTTGAGAGCTGCATCACGCACTTGTATAGGCAAACCATATTCCAAATCTAGTAAACATGTTTGACAGACATTCTTCAATCTACTGCACGTTTGACACACTTCGGTTTTCTTGAAACGCATCCTTGCACCAGGACACCATCGGAATACTGTGAATGGACGTACACAAATCTTGCATTCTTTACCATATTTCTCTTTGGTCTGGAAAAAGAAGCGAGATGTAAGCTAACACTCCAAAATATCCGAAAAGTATTTTGAAACCGTAGTGTAACAGAAATTAGTTTACCATACGAATATACGGGTTATCACCGAGGCACGTTGGACAAAGGATCGGAAAGTCCTACAAGCAAACAAACATTGTCAACAACAGTTGTGATACATAATACAAACACTGTGTATATTATTCACACTTACAGCATCTTCCCAATTCTGTCTGTTATAAGTGTTGGTAGTTTTAGACGTAGCCATTGCTACGACAATAAATAATACCAAGACTTAATTTAATATGGCTGATTCTGTAGAACTATAGATACTGTAGAACCAACGAAAGTGTTTCCGGGTTGGATAATTTTCCCCTACAACCAAGCGCCCCCACTAGCATGAGTGCGCTTGCGCTATGTATGCTTTTTCATTTGAACTTACGTACACATGCGCTGGCTGTATTTTTCCGTTTGGACTCATGCACATATGAGAGATACTGACTGACGGTGTATGTATGCGTATTCAAGCTAGTGGGGGGTACTTTCAAGTTGAGTGGATAATCCAACCAAGTAACGCTATTGTTGTAAAGTAGAGGAGAAGTTTCTCCTTATAAATCATATCAAACTCCACATTCGATTTTGAGAAAAACATATCAACGTCCTCTATATATCCCTAATCACGGCAAATGGATGTACGACAGTGGTGGCGTTCGACCGAAGTTCTCTAGTAGCTTGGTCAACTCTAGGTCACTTCTATACTTTTAGAATTGTTAACCACCACTGTCGCCGTTCGTCCGGCTGGTGGCGGCGGCCGCGCCGGACGGTTAGACGGAGTCGCGACGCAAAAGGCCACAGAAGCCTTCTGGTCCGTAACAAAATGGCTACGTCCGACTCGAAAGCTCCGATCAGAACCGTTAAAAGGGTTCAATTTGGAATTCTTCCACCAGATGAAATAGTGAGTATGATAATTCCAGTGTGGGGGAACATTTTGTGATATTAATTTTGATGAAATTCAGATGTGTTGATGAATTATATTATCATATTCAACGCATCGTTCCCGCTCTCGCCATCGTTACTTTTATTTTGCCCTCGTACATCGAGAGAAAGAGAGGGATACATACACATACACACACATATATATATATATGCAATTATCAAAATAAAGATGTGTGATAGATTGAATTTGTTTCGCTGTCAATCTATATGTTGAAATTAAATGACAATGAAAATTCAGATTTTAGGCATTCTTAGTGGGTTCAGATTTAAATGTTAAATGAGTTTATCAGACTGGTTTCTTTTTCTTTCCTAATAATTGATAAGTGGAATTTTTCTTCCACAGCGTCGCATGTCGGTTACTGATGGCGGCATACAATTTCCTGAAACGATGGAGGGAGGCCGTCCAAAACTCGGCGGTCTCATGGATCCGAGACAGGGTGTTATTGACAGGAATTCACGATGCCAAACATGTGCTGGTAATATGACGGAATGTGCTGGACATTTTGGTCATATTGATCTGGCAAAGCCGGTATTTCATATCGGATTCATCACAAAAACAATCAAAATACTTCGGTGTGTATGTTTTTATTGTTCAAAACTTCTTGTCAATCCGCACAATCCGAAAATCAAAGAAATCGTGATGAAAACAAAGGGCCAACCGCGTAAACGTTTGACATTCGTTTATGATCTGTGTAAAAGTAAAAATATTTGTGAGGGTGGAGATGAAATGGATATCAATAAAGATGGCACAGAGGTGCCAGCTGCTGATCGTAAACCCGGTCATGGTGGCTGTGGGAGGTATCAACCAAATTTACGACGACTTGGATTGGATGTTTCCGCTGAGTGGAAACATGTGAATGAAGATTCACAGGAGAAAAAAATTGTTCTAACAGCCGAACGTGCATGGGAAATCCTGAAGTACATCACTGATGAAGAATCATTCATTCTTGGAATGGATCCGAAATTTGCACGGCCTGATTGGATGGTGGTAACAGTTTTACCTGTTCCACCACTATCAGTTCGCCCGGCAGTCATCATGTACGGTTCTGCTAAGAATCAGGATGATTTAACACATAAACTTGCTGATATCATAAAAGCAAATAATGAATTACGAAAAAGTGAACAAACAGGCGCAGCCACACATGTCATATCAGAAAATATCAGAGCGTTACAATTCCATGTGGCAACCTTGGTTGATAATGATATGCCAGGAATGCCTAAAGCTATGCAAAAATCTGGAAAACCTCTGAAAGCAATAAAAGCAAGACTCAAGGGTAAAGAGGGTCGTATTCGAGGAAATCTCATGGGAAAACGTGTTGATTTTTCAGCACGTACCGTAATTACACCTGATCCAAATTTACGTATAGATCAAGTAGGTGTACCGAGAAGTATTGCTCAAAACTTAACATTCCCGGAAATAGTAACGCCATTTAATATTGATAAAATGCAAGAATTAGTACGTCGTGGAAACGCTCAGTATCCTGGTGCAAAATACATTGTCCGTGATAATGGCGAACGTATCGATCTCCGATTTCATCCAAAACCATCAGATTTACATTTACAATGTGGCTACAGAGTTGAGAGACACATTCGTGACGGTGATCTTGTTATATTCAACCGACAACCGACACTACATAAAATGAGTATGATGGGTCACAGAGTTAAGGTGTTACCATGGAGTACATTCCGTATGAATCTCAGCTGTACCTCGCCATACAATGCCGATTTCGATGGTGATGAAATGAATTTACATGTTCCACAATCGATGGAGACACGAGCTGAAGTTGAAAATATTCATGTGACACCACGACAAATTATTACACCACAAGCGAATAAACCCGTTATGGGTATTGTACAGGACACACTTACAGCTGTACGAAAAATGACAAAACGTGATGTTTTCATTGAGAAAGAACAAATGATGAACATTCTGATGTTCTTACCGAGTTGGGATGGGAAAATGCCACAGCCATGTATTTTAAAACCGAAACCTTTGTGGACCGGTAAACAAATATTCTCATTGATCATACCCGGCAATGTGAATATGATACGTACCCATAGCACACATCCGGACGAAGAGGATGATGGGCCTTATAAATGGATTTCACCTGGTGATACAAAAGTAATGGTGGAGCACGGTGAACTGGTCATGGGGATTTTGTGCAAAAAAACGTTAGGCACATCCGCTGGTTCATTGCTTCATATCTGTATGTTGGAATTGGGACACGAAGTATGTGGCCGATTCTATGGAAATATCCAGACAGTGATCAACACATGGTTGCTGTTGGAAGGTCATTCAATCGGTATTGGAGATACTATTGCTGATCCGCAAACATATTTAGAAATTCAGAAAGCAATCAAAAAAGCCAAAGAGGATGTCATAGAAGTTATTCAGAAAGCTCACAATATGGAATTGGAGCCAACACCTGGTAACACACTTCGACAGACATTCGAGAATCAAGTAAACCGAATTTTGAATGACGCTCGTGACAAAACTGGTGGTTCTGCCAAGAAATCATTGACTGAGTACAATAACTTGAAGGCTATGGTGGTTTCCGGATCAAAAGGATCCAATATTAATATCTCTCAAGTTATTGCTTGTGTAGGTCAACAAAACGTTGAAGGTAAACGTATACCTTTCGGATTCCGCAAACGTACTCTGCCACATTTCATCAAAGACGATTATGGTCCCGAATCCAGAGGATTCGTTGAAAATTCATATCTTGCTGGCTTAACTCCATCTGAATTCTATTTCCACGCTATGGGTGGGCGTGAAGGTCTCATTGATACTGCTGTAAAAACTGCTGAGACTGGTTATATTCAACGACGTTTGATAAAAGCTATGGAGTCAGTAATGGTGCATTATGATGGGACTGTGAGAAATTCGGTTGGACAGTTGATTCAATTGCGTTATGGCGAAGACGGTTTATGTGGTGAAACTGTCGAGTTCCAAACTTTACCTACAATTAAATTGAGCAACAAAGCATTTGAGAAGAAATTCAAATTCGATCCAACAAATGAGCGATATCTGCGACGTATTTTCAGTGAAGATATCGTACGTGAGATGATGGGATCAGGTGAAGTGATTTCAGAACTTGAACGCGAGTGGGAACAACTCAACAGAGATCGTTCTGTCCTACGTGAAATATTCCCAAGTGGTGAATCCAAAGTAGTACTACCGTGTAATTTACAGCGCATGATTTGGAATGTGCAAAAAATTTTCCATATCAATAAACGTGCTCCAACTGATCTCAGTCCAATGAGAGTTATCCAAGGTGTAAAGGACTTATTGGAAAAGTGTATTATTGTTGCTGGTGAAGATAGATTGAGCAAACAAGCAAATGAAAACGCTACGTTACTTTTCCGCTGTCTTGTGCGTTCGACATTGTGCACAAAGTGTGTATCAGAAGAATTCCGGTTGTCAAGTGAAGCATTCGAGTGGTTAATCGGAGAAATCGAAACACGATTCCAACAGGCTCAAGTGTCACCCGGTGAAATGGTTGGCGCTTTGGCCGCGCAATCTCTCGGTGAACCCGCTACCCAGATGACGCTGAATACTTTCCATTTCGCTGGTGTGTCATCTAAAAATGTAACGCTTGGTGTGCCGAGATTGAAAGAAATTATTAATATCAGTAAAAAACCAAAGGCACCATCACTAACAGTATTCTTGACTGGTGCAGCTGCGAGGGATGCAGAGAAAGCTAAAAATGTGTTATGCCGATTGGAACACACAACGCTGAGAAAAGTAACAGCAAATACCGCTATTTATTACGATCCTGATCCCCAAAATACTGTCATTGCCGAGGATCAAGAATTTGTTAATGTTTATTATGAAATGCCTGATTTCGACCCCACGAAAATTTCTCCGTGGCTTCTGCGTATAGAATTAGATCGTAAACGTATGACTGATAAAAAATTGACCATGGAACAAATCGCAGAAAAAATTAATGCTGGTTTCGGTGACGACTTGAATTGCATTTTCAACGATGATAATGCAGAAAAATTGGTATTGCGTATTAGAATTATGAATAGCGATGACAGTAAATTCCAAGATACGGAAGAGGAAACTGTGGATAAAATGGAAGATGATACATTCTTACGCTGTATCGAAGCCAATATGTTGAGTGACATGACTTTACAAGGAATTGAGGCTATTGGCAAAGTTTACATGCATTTACCACAGACTGATGCGAAGAAGAGAATAATCATAACAGACACAGGTGAATTCAAAGCAATTGCTGAATGGTTATTAGAAACGGATGGTACAAGTTTGATGAAAGTATTAAGTGAGAGAGACGTTGATCCAGTTCGAACATTCAGTAACGACATTTGTGAAATTTTCCAAGTATTGGGTATCGAAGCTGTACGTAAATCAGTTGAGAAAGAAATGAATGCTGTATTGCAATTTTACGGTTTATACGTGAATTATCGCCATCTTGCGTTACTTTGCGACGTAATGACGGCTAAAGGGCACTTGATGGCTATAACACGTCATGGTATTAACAGACAAGACACTGGAGCACTTATGAGATGTTCATTCGAAGAAACTGTTGATGTTCTGCTTGACGCGGCATCTCATGCTGAAGTTGACCCGATGAAAGGTGTTTCTGAAAATATTATAATGGGACAACTACCGCGTATCGGAACTGGATGTTTCGATTTATTACTCGACGCTGAAAAATGTAAATCTGGTATTGAAATACCAATGGCTGTTGGAGCAGGGATGATAGGTGGGGCTGGCATGTTCTTTGGAAGTGCTGCAACACCAAGTATGAGTCCACAAATGACACCATGGAATCAAATGGGTGCTACACCTGGATATGGCGCATCCAGTATGTCTCCAGGTAAGAATAGTATCGATATTATTAATCTTCAGAAAATATTGGATATTTATTTGCTTGGAGCATCGTATTTCATACAACTTTTTTAATTTTTACAGCTTTGGGAAGTGGAATGACACCCGGCGGCGCATGTTTCTCACCGTCTGGTGCATCGGACGCCTCAGGATTATCACCAGCATATTCTGCATATTCACCGCAACCTGGAAGTCCTGGTAGCCCAGGACCGAGCATGAGTCCTTATCCGATGTCTCCAGCAGGCGGTGCCTCACCAAGTTATTCACCGACCTCACCTGCTTATTTACCAACTTCTCCAAGCATGACACCATCAAGTCCCAATTATTCACCGACTAGTCCAACATATTCTCCGACAAGTCCTAATTATTCTCCAACAAGTCCAAGCTACTCGCCCACAAGTCCTGGTTATTCACCTGCGAGCCCAAGTTATTCACCTACTAGTCCTAGCTATTCACCAACAAGTCCAAGTTATTCACCGACTAGTCCGGGTTATTCGCCAACGAGTCCGAGTTATTCACCAACGAGTCCGAGCTATTCTCCCACGAGTCACAGTTATTCTCCAACGAGTCCGAGCTATTCTCCAACATCCCCGGGCTATTCACCAACGAGTCCGAGCTATTCACCGACAAGTCCAAGTTATTCACCAACGAGTCCCAGTTATTCACCGACGGGTCCGAACTATTCACCAACAAGTCCAAGTTATTCGCCCAGTTCACCAAATTACACACCACAATCACGATCATATTCACCAACAAGTCCATCATATTCGCCAAGCTCACCGCAATATTCTCCAGCGAGTCCAAGTTATTCGCCCAGCAGTCCAAAATATTCACCAACGAGCCCAAGTTATTCACCGACATCGCCGTCATTTGCTGGTACATCACCACAATACACACCAACAAGTCCTACATATTCACCAACGAGTCCAACTTACTCACCAACAAGTCCATCATATTCACCAAGTTCACCGCAACACACAGCCAGTAGTAGTACACGATATTCACCGAGCAGTCCTAACTACTCGCCAACGAGTCCTACATATTCGCCATCAAGTCCACAATATTCACCTTCAAGCACCAAATATTCACCAACAAGTCCAACATATACACCAACAAGTCATAGTTATTCACCTACTAGCCCAACTTATTCACCGCCTGTGCCCGGCTATTCGCCAACAAGCCCAACATACTCCCCAGCCTCACCTGCTTATGAAACTGATGATTAAATTCAGTAAAAGGGAAATAATCCAACAAGATGAATTTTTTTCGTTATCAAAACGTAAAAGTATATTTCGTTTCTTTTGTTTCATTTTTATTTCATTCGTCCTCTCTTTTCTCCGAACATTTCATTCATATTCTTATTTTATTCTCAACTTCATGTAAAATAATATGTTACTTTCATTTCGAATGAAAAGTTTCGTGTTGATTTCAATTTTTACTTCAACAAAAAAGTTGTATTGTAATAAACCGAATTATTATAAGTTATTATACACCGTGTTTGATATATTAGTGGTTGAAGTATCGAACTTATTCAATCAGAGACAATTATATCATCTGAATGTCTATGTGAGAAAACGAAAAGCTCAAATGTATTGGAGTGTTTGATCTATTGGCATATATTTTTTGTAAATAAAGAATGTCGATTGTACGACTGAGATGATTATCAAGTTTTTCATTTTTTTTTATTTCGATGAATGCTCGACATTGATGATGAGAATTGACAATAATGCTTATCTTATATTTGTATGCATTTGAAAAGTCATTGATGAAGCTCTTATATCTTGTGGGTCTTCAGTGGCTCCCACCATAGCTTAGTCCTCCACTCGTATTCATTATGCTATCAAGTTACACCGAACCACAAGGGAACCGGTTGTTCGCTGCACGCAGATGGGAAATTGTGAAGTCAGTAAAATTACATCCATTATATTATCAAAAAGATAAATATGGAGACCGAGAGATCATACCTTCTTTATAATGAAGTAAACCCTGGACTTACTGTATTTTTCGCCACCCTTTGCATCATCGACATCTTCGGTGTCTTTCCAATCATAGCACTACCTCATGCAATTGTCCAGTGCGGTAAGTAGTGAGCTTTTTCTCATATCGTTTTCATTTATAGTGACTTTATGACTTCACTTATCATTATAATGTTGTCTTTGATTTGTCTTCATGCATTATCATTTGAATTGTCGTGGTGACACACATTCTGTGACAGGGTTGTTGGGTATTCTTCTCGTCATTGTCGTATTCTCACTACAAATTTATTGTGCAATATTACTTGGAAAATCATGGATGATCGCAAATGCATTGGATCCCCAAATATCACGAAAGAGTCGGTAAGTACATCAACATGAATATGTGACTTCAAGCTAACCGAGATTAACATATTTTATATCAGAAAATATTACGAATTAGGTATCCATTGGCAGCTGTCGCAGAGTTGACACTCGGTCCCAAGGTACGAATATTGGTAACATTACTATTAGACTTGGCAGTCTTCGGTTGTGGTATTCCCAACCTCCTCGTTGGTGAGTTTACCTGCAGTCAAAAAAAAATGTTGCGTACCCGAAGATTCAAATTTCATATGGTTTATTCATTACAGCTTCACAGAACCTGCAACTATTTGGACTGAAAGTTTCTGATAATAACTTCGATCTATCTTTTTGTTATTGGCTGCTAGTTGTGGGAGTATTATTATGTCCATTAGTGTGGCTGGGTAGTCCCAGAGATATGAAGTACTCATGAATTACAAATTTTAACGTTTTCAAATGTTTCCAAGCGAGGCATTACACGGAACGAACTTGCATTCCAGGTCGTTGGCCATTTGTTCCACAGCATCTGTCTTACTCACGGCAATTTTGGTTTGGTGGTGTATTATTACCGATGATGGAACACTTGATATACTCCCAGTACCTACTGCCCCATCTTGGGACGTATTCATATCAGGATACAGCATGTTAGCGTTCCAATTTGATGTTCATCCAACATTGATGACGATTCAAGTAGATATGCAACGTCCCCAGAATATCAGTAAAGCTGTGATCATTTCGTTTCTCGGTTTGTCCTAAGAAATATCGCAGTAACGAAGAGGGAAGAATGTGGTGAAATGATTGCATCTCGATGATTTTGTTGTATCTGCTACAGTAAGCGGTTCACTTTTCGGAATAACAACGGGTTTAGCAGCATGGAAATATGGTGGCAGTACCACTGCGAATATATTGCAAATCACATCAGCTGGAAATGTTAGTCGTGCTGCGATCCTACTGTCAGCACTTCAGCTGATCTTCTCTAGTGTCATTGGTCATGCAGCACTTTTTCTACACCTCGAAAATGAATTGCGGATTCAGAGATGTATGCGAAATAGTGTTTCCACTTCCATGAAAATTATTCTTCGAATTGCAAAGTGTTGATTAAATATAACAATGTGATTTTCCAGCTTTTGGATGGAAACGTTGTGCAATAAGATCAGCGGTGGTTGTTCTAGGAGTTGCAGTAGGTGAATCTGTGCCGCGTTTCGACGTAGTTATGTCGCTGATTGGTGGTTCACTTACTGGCCCATTGATATTTATCTTGCCGCCAATAATTTACGCCCGTGCACGGTCTTTAAAAATGAATTTTGATAATGAAACTTCAACAACGGGAATGTTCTCCGCAACTGAACGCCACTTCGGTGAAGAATCGACGATCAAACGTAGAGCGCATTCACAATCAACTTATTACGGAATGCGAGATGATCAGCATCGCTATTCATATGTATATTACGATGAAAACGACGATGATGGTGACGATTCACAAGGACTACTGAGTGATGTTGATGATGAAAAAGAAGAAACTGATAACACACAAGTGCGATATGAAGAGGGGATGCTTGAAATGGTACAGAAACATTCGGAGCCAACACCATTTCTTGTAGATGCCACTAAGCCTTACAAACTTCGCACGAGAACTCTTATCAAACCCTGCAATATTTCTATTAAATCGCAAACGAAATTTAGTTCACAGCGTGCGATCAATTGGTTTGGTTATTTTGTGGTTATTATAGGAATTATAATTACTATTTCTTCAACTTATATCAATATGAAAAATACTATCAAGTTTGTTAAATTCACTCCACCATGCATTATCAATGCGTCTACTACACCAATATAATTGCTTTTGTATAAATTTCACAAGTGGAAGAAGACTTTGTACTTTCATTGGTGAAAACCGTAGAAGTCAACTAAACAATTATTGATAAGCGATAATTTTATCAGAGAATTGATTACTCTATCATTTCATTTTAATGAGATTCCTTGTTCAGTATCTCTACTCATTATAAGCCTACAATACATCGTTCATTAACAATTCCAATTTTGTAATTTAACAAGATTGAGATGAGTATATTCTTTCAATTAAAAACTGAAAGACCGAAAAAATGGAAACTGTTGATTCCCACTCGAATTCAAATTGCGCGCCTTGGTTTTCAACGCCGCTTGGAAGCATTGCTTGAAATCCATATTTAAATTTCATGTTTGCAACACTGATTATATGGATGCATATCCCGCGTAAACGTAATCAAAGCTCGTACCATTTATTGCTGGTGTTGCTGTTGTGAATTTTGAATTGAATCAGTGGAGTGTTACAAATATTGAGTGAGTACTGTCCATAAAAGTGGAACAAAGAAAACAAAAATGGATATAGATCAACGAATAAAAGATATGGAGCGAGAATATCTCGACTTCCTGGACGATGAAGTAAGAATTTCAAATACACAACTTCTCTGTTTCGCATAACATAACCTTCATCCTCAATTGTTCTTATTTTTCCAATTCTTCAGGAAGATCAAGGAATATATTCGAATTTGGTGAAGAATATGATTGAAGAGAATAAGTATCGACTCTATGTGAATATCAATGATCTGAGACGGAAAAATCCCAAGAGGGCATTGAGGTAAACTTCTATAAATGCGCAACAGGTTACCGCTCAGCAGTTTTTTCATATTTCATTCAAAAATACATCCGATAGTTTACATCACTCATTTCAGCTTGCTCGAGAGTTCTTTCGAAGAGCAAATGGCATTCCAGAGTGCGTTGAAACAGTTCGTTTCTACAGTTGATCCAGAGTATGCAAAAGGGAATGTTGAGTTCTTCATTGGTTTTGAAGGGAGCTTTGGTAATAAACACGTCACTCCACGAACATTGACGTCCAGATATCTATCCAATCTTGTGTGTGTTGAAGGAATCGTAACAAAATGTAATTATTCATTATTTATATGAAACTTATTTTTAATGGTACTCATTGTTTCTACTGTCAAAATTCGTTGTTTACATTTGATAGGTTCCTTAGTCAGACCAAAAATCGTAAGGAGTGTTCATTACTGTAGTGCCACGAAAACTGTTATGGAACGTGCTTATACCGATCTGACATCATTCGACGCCTTTCCTGGATCCGCTGTATATCCCACTGCGGTAGATATTTAACACATTGAAGTTCATCTGATCGCTAAGAAGTTATGAATCTCATCGTGTTTTTCGATAACCATTAACAGGATCAAGATGGCAATCCCCTAGAAACAGAATTTGGGCTATCCACATTCAAGGATCATCAAACTTTGACGATCCAAGAAATGCCTGAAAAGGCACCAGCAGGGCAATTACCACGCAGTGTTGATATAGTCTGCGATAACGATTTGGTTGATTTATGCAAACCAGGTGACAGAGTTCAGATAATTGGAAATTATCGATGTCTTCCGGGAAAGCAAAATGGTTACACCAATGGCACATTTAGGTACGATTGGAAAAATCATAACATGTGGGAGATGATGAAAAAAATAACATATTACATTTTTTAATTCACAGAACCATTCTCATTGCAAATAACATAACCCAGTTGAGCAAAGATGCGACACTCAGTATTTCTCATGATGATGTAGCAATGTGTAAAAAATTAGCAAAACACAATCCACGTAAAGATATTTTCGAACTGTTAAGTCGGTCACTTGCACCATCGATACATGGACATGAATACGTAAAGAAAGCCATACTGTGTCTTCTATTAGGCGGTGTAGAGAAAGTTCTCCCAAATGGCACGAGGCTCAGGGGTGACATCAATATCCTGTTAATTGGCGATCCATCCGTGGCAAAATCACAGTTGCTCCGGTACGTTTTATGTACAGCACCACGAGCTATTCCGACAACTGGTAGGGGATCTTCTGGTGTAGGTTTAACCGCAGCTGTGACATCAGATACGGAAACCGGTGAACGAAGACTCGAAGCTGGTGCTATGGTATTGGCGGATCGTGGTGTAATTTGCATCGATGAGTTTGATAAAATGTCTGATATCGATAGAACAGCCATCCACGAAGTTATGGAACAGGGTAGAGTGACAATTGCTAAAGCAGGTATTCATGCCAGTTTGAATGCTCGTTGTTCAGTATTAGCAGCAGCGAATCCTGTCTATGGACGATATGATCAATATAAAACACCGATGGAAAATATCGGTCTCCAAGATTCTCTGCTGTCTCGTTTTGACTTGCTCTTCGTTATGTTAGACCTCGTCGATTCCGAGCAGGATCACATAATAAGTGATCATGTTGTACGAATGCATCGATATCGTAATCCTACAGAACAAGATGGAGAAGCATTACCGCTGAATAGTAATTTAAACGTACTGAGTACAAAGAATCCCGATGCAGTTGCTGCTGAAGAATCTGAAAGTCCAGTGTACGAAAAATATGATCCTCTGTTGCATGGCAAGTCACGCTTGAAAACTGATCAAATTTTGAGTGTGAAATTCATGCGAAAGTACATTCATATTGCAAAATGTATGAAGCCGAAATTAACAGAAGAAGCTAGTCGCGAGATTGCCGATGAATATTCGAGTTTACGCTCTGAGGAAACGGTTGAATCTGATGTGGCACGAACACAACCGATTACAGCGCGTACATTGGAAACTCTAATTCGTTTGTCGACAGCACATGCGAAAGCAAGATTGTCGAAGACTGTCACTGTTGAAGACGCGCAAGCGGCCATTGAATTGGTACAGTTCGCATACTTCAAACGTGTACTTGAGAAAGAGAAGAGGAAACGTAGGAGACGTGATACTGAGAACAGTGCTTCTGAGGGTGAAGCAGAGGATGACACGAGAAAGAAGAAACGGACCAAAAAGAACCGCGCCAAACCTGGCGAATCGGGTTATGATCCTTATGAATATGACAGTGATGATGATTCACATGTAGATGAAGCAATCACAGCCGTAACTCGTTCACAAACAGCGTCGTCAACTGAAGAAACGCCAACGAGTGAAACGCCTATGGAAGAGGATACTACACCCGCTACAATCACTGAAGATAGATTTAAATTATTCCGTACATCTCTGCACAAACTTTTCCAACAACAGCGAACACAATCACTTTCCGTAGACAAAGTCAAAGAATTCATGAACAAACAACACACACCTGAATTCACTTCTGGAGAAATAACTGCCGCGATTCACAGAATGTCTGAAGCCAACCAACTGATGCTTGCAGATGATCAGATTTTCCTCATTTGAAGCAGTGTCAATCTTGATTACGCCATAACTTTTTTTAATTCTGTTTTATACTTATTGACAATGGAGTAACCAATAATTTTCAATTTACATATGTATAAGATTTTTTTAATGATTTTTTTTAATAAACTTTGAGTGTATTGATAAATACAAAACCATTGTCTGAGTCGATGTTTCTTTATCAATGGTCGGAAAAAATATTACTAATAAGTATAAGAACAATACGTTTCAAAATATTCTTTAATTCATCGTTGCAAACATTAGATTCAATCGCTCTCATCAAAGATTATACTGAAGAACCGATTTAGAATACGTACGGTCAAGGGGTAATACATCGTGTACTGTAATTCTGAAGATGGAGAAAGAAACAAAGTCTTTATATGTATTTACATATTAACCATCATCGATAGTTTAATCTATGATGATATCTGGAAGTGTAAACGTTTATACAATTGAATACTTCGACGAAATCTATTACTCCAAGGGAATCTGCTTCTGCACAACCTGAAGAAAAGAAGAATAATGATTATCGGAAAGTTTCAGTCAGACAGGGAACACCATGCAAGCGTTAGTTGAAAATGATCCGATAGCAGGTTAGTCTTGGAGCGCGTGTCAGTCACCTGAATGCACGCCCTGAGGTAATCCTGCTCGGACATTTCTTGCGCTTTGGCAGGCGGGACTTTTCCCCGTCGGCGCAACTCCTGCTTCGTCTCGTTCAAATCAAATATTGTAACAGGATCCAGTTTGGATTTGAGTACCAGGCTTGCCAGATATTCAATGTAGTGCTGCCTGCGGGGAAAAGTACCCATTTTAATGCTTTCAAAGTTTGCATTCTCTATTTACCTTCGACATGTCCTTTCGATAATCTTCAGGATCACGTCGATACCAATTCGGTGGTAATTCGAGTCCGGCACGTTTCAAACACGTCTCAAGATCATCAATCGTCAAAAGTGGTAGTGGATCAACAAGTGGTTTTGATAATCGAATTATTCGGACAAGGTACTCAACATAATGAACCCTGAACATCGGATCGTGTTACTCGCATCACATATCAAGGAAGTTATTCATTTTCTCCTTAGTTATCAACCAAAAACTGAACGAAATCAATTCATCTCACCTACACAATCCTGCGTGATTCTCAATGACATCAGAATTGCATACAGTATCAACAACACCAGCTGGTGTTTCCTTTTGGAGCTGAACTTTACATTTACGATCACCCAATATATTCTTCATATTGAATTCGATCCCATTTTCCTTGAGTAAATTCTGGAGCTGAGCAGGCTCTTTATCACGAAGATAGAACAAACAATTACGGGGATGATGCGCGTGAAGGCCGAGCTTCGCACAATAATTACTGACTGTACACTTGGCGCCCATCATGAAAGCCTTCCCGCAACCGCAACAAAATTCATACTTGCATTGATGACAAGTGAAATGCATACAGCCTTCGAAAATTAATTCCAGATTATTGTCAGCAATATAAAATTAGATGAATTGATATGAAAATTATTACCTCCACGTGAAAGTGAGTATCGGAATTTGCATTTTGGACAATCAATTCCGTTGTCTGCCAAGTGTTTCGCTAAACCCGCAGCCTGATTGTCTGGATCATTCTCATCTTTCCACTCTGCGAATTGATCGCAAGTAATTCCTTCGTGTTGCTTTTCCCACTAGAAAAATTCATGTCATTTTATTGCACCAATTATATTGTTGAATTTGTTCATCATTCGTGATTATGTTACACACCGGTCTACGGCATGATGCGCAAGTAACAGAACGGCAATCTGGGCAAATCAGTCGTTTTTGATTTGGATTAGCATAAAATCCGCTCGAACACTGAAATAATTCAACGAATATTGAGATCGAATATAAAAATGAAAAGCTACATACTATAAAATTAAATTCGTTATACTCACCTGAGCACACCATTTGAAATTTGGATCTTGCATTAAAGTCCTATCTCGCAATTTCCTCTGAAAAAGTTCGTGAATCGGCGGGTCGAGTAATGATTTCAATTGAATATCCAAAATACTGAAATATTCGAGTATTTCATCTTCATTGGCATCCTTCAAATCGGGCTCTTTACAAAATGGACAAACTGCGTCCATGATATTCCTATCACTTATTTGAATAGTGAAATAATTTTTCGCACAATCATTACAACATCTGTGTACGCATCGGAGCATCGAAACAATTTGACTAACGGCGAAACGACCGGTGCACAGCTCGCATTCTTGTTGGAGAAAGGCGATAGCTGCTTCTACACTTGTACACTCTTTAGCAGCATGTAGAGCTTCGTCATCTCGGAATTTCAGACACATTAAGCTTGCAGCAATCTCAGCTTCCTCGTAGCTTGTAACTCGTCCTTCCGCTAATAAACGACGACTTGTCCTCTGGGAAAATAAATCAACAACAATTTAACAATCTTGTTTGAAAAATGTTTCGACGTCATTTTATAGCCCTTCTATATAGATATATCACAAGTTCTTTCTGTATAATGAGGAAATAAGCGGATGCTTGATGTAGACATCGTAAGCAGCGATGGATTGCTCGATATAACTATACTTACTAATTCCCTATGGGCAGAAATATGAATTATAACAATCCAAGAACGAATGCAACAATGATATTGTATGTGTCAAATCATATTCGACTGACCTCCCTATCATCTTTCGGCGACTTCTCGCGTGTTCTCTCTGGACTCTGCCGTTGTTTAATTTCCTTTGAATTTTTGCGCTCATACATGGGGGATTCTCCTTCAAATTGTTGAACATAACTCGCGACGATCGAAAAACGTTTACGGGGGACAGTTTTCGTTGCGCTCACTACTTCTGGTTCAGATACTCGCATTTTCAATACCTTATTATCTCTCATTTTCAATACATCCGGGGCAGGTTCTATGATTTCCTCATCATTCTTACCAAAAACGATTGGAGATATCATCAGAATATCATCAGACTCATGAGTATTGGAGTCGACGCTCACTTCTTCTTCGTCTACTTCATACTCTGAATCTGATATTGTGGCTTTTATATTATCTAATGTCCTTTTGAGAAGTAATTCAGCGCCGGTCAATTCTTCAGTCGAATCAACTTTTTTCATTATTACTGAACTCTTCGTGTGGGATTCTGTACTTTCAGAAATACTGGATTCGGTAACTTCCTCCTCAACTTCTTCTTCAATAATTTCTTCTTCCGAAGTCTCGGTATCGTCCGTTTCCTCTTCCTCTTCATCACCATCGGTATAATCATCACTGTCATCCGAACATGCAAAACTCTCTTCACCTTGGTCCGAATCACCGACAGCGTCTTCCATGTTTGTAGTTGATTCAACTACTAATAGTTTAACGTTTTTGTTCTTCAATTCTGAACTCTCCGAAATTGAAACATGATTAGGCGAGGGAGATGGAGCCAACTCAGAAGACCTTTCGATACCTACATTCATGTTTTTAGCATCATCATCTTCACCATTGAATTTAACGGGCATCACAAGTGGTTGTAGCTGTGGTATTATTCGCTTAGGCGTTGGATTTATGCTCAAGTTGACTGGTTGTGTGACATTTATCTTCAAAATTTTTTGGCTCGACACAGAAACCGTCTGTGCCGCAACTAACGGTTTCTTTTGAAACACTGGTATCCGCGAGGGTATTCGACATTTCGGACGTATCACTTGACCCTGCATTCCGATTTTTTCCATTGAGATCGTTGGGGAAATGCAATCTGTATCTTTTTTGTCACATTCAAGCTTAATCACATCATTGATTTGGTTTCGACCATCACATTTCGCTGACAAATTTTTATCGAGAATTGGTTTCGATGTTTCAGTTGCATGTGGTGTCAACGTCTGCGTTGTTGGCGGTTTTGCAGCAACCCTATCGGCAAATTCTTTAGCTCTGGATAACGCTGAGTCTTTTGGAGACCGCCCTACTGTAACTATTTTTTTAGAAACATTGAAACATTTCTTCGTAGGTAATCTGCGTAACATATATGCCCTTTTCACTGGCGATTTCGACCGCGATTTCATGTTGGATGATCGATTGGGAAGACCATTATCAATCTTCGTTGAGAGCGATTTTAACGAGGATTTATTGATCTGAATGGACATTCCGATGGTCGAATCGACAGGTTTGATAATTTTTGGCGGTTCAATTAACAAAGGTATTATAGGTTCCGAGACTTCCCCTTCGACGAATTGTTGACTAGCAAATTTTATAGATTCAGCAGGGGATTGTTTAGAATTTGATACACACGATAAATTTATTTTCAGCGATCCCATCACTATCGGTGACTCTTCAATAGGTACCGAATCATTGACAGTGATTAAAGGTGGCTCTGTTATTTTTACTTCGAATGTTTCTAGAAAGCTCGGTGGACTCGCATCCACTGCAATCTTATCTGTATCAGTAGTCGTTCGCAAAATTTCCATTGGTTTCTCATTCAATGAAGAATCTTGGAATATTTGTCCTTCTGCTGGGCTTCCCTGACTTTCAGTTTTCTGAAGTTCATTGTCATGCCCATTCGTAATTTCTCTTCTTCCAGAATATTCAATATCCGGTGAATCAATTGTATCTGTTTTCATTCTTTCCGCAAACATTCTTTCTTTGGGAATTAATAACGGTTCAATATAAATTGTGCTACGCTTTATTTGTGATCGTGTTTCGGCAGGTAGTGGCTCCTGCAAGCAAAGAAGTGATGCCCTTTCTTCGATACTACTTACATCAAGAATTGTCTCTTGATCGTCAGTAGAAAAAGTTCTGTTAATTGTTTCGTGATTGTCAGGACTAGCAACGTTAATAGATGAAGCTTCAATGACTGAGGGTATAATGATAGCAGACGATTTGTGAATTTCCGAGTTATTCAACACACATTCGAAAGCGGAGTAAGTGTGATTCATTTCTTCCCCGTTTCTGATGTCTCCGATTGCATCATTAATATTTGAATTTGGAATAGATTCGGAAGATGAATTTGATATTTTAGTGTTTAATGATTCTGAAATGTTATTATTCTCAAATGAATCTGGTTGAATATTATCGCCAATTTTCTCCGGTGAATCGTCATTCTTTTTAGCCATTATGCCTGTTTTAGATAGAGGCAGTTTTGATATCATACTCGATAATCTGTTTTTGAGAGATTTGAATGCATTCATGCGCGATGATGGTGCAGATTGGATGATCGGCGTCGTCTCGGCCATTTTTTCATCTGTATCAATTTTATTACATCTCTCTCCGGATTGAGAATTTATACGTACCGATATGTCCGATAATATCGCATCTCTCACAGTCTTATTCAAGAGGATTGGAGTTTCATTCATCAGGACAATCTCGCGGTTATCGGAGTTCTCATCGGCCAACGTTCGTACCTCCTCTCGATTATCGTGTTCTATTAATTGAATCGTCGTAGCTATTTCGTTCAATGAATCGGTCGACTTTTCGTTCGATACCCCTTCTTGTGTTCCAACTTCTGTCGGTAATTTATTCGGTAGTCCTTGAAGGGCTGCACTCAATGGCCCGAGAAATTGCTCAGGCAATGATTTCATAGCGGATAATAATTGTTCAACAGTAACATTTTCGGCAGAATTATTCTGACTCGATTTTTGGGACAAATCAACGACCGTGGCGTTCACCAAAATATCGTTTGCAGGAGTATCAGTTGAATTGAGAGAAGCTGCCAATTCCACAACACTTTCATCGCTATTATTCGCCAAAGAATTATAATTTTTGTCCGAATCTTCCGAATTGTTATCGAGTAAAGTTTGATTTTCACTTTCAACGGTATCTGAATTTTCCGTAAAATCTTTTTCGTCCACCACTGGTTCAGAACTGTTAGATAAATCGGTTTGATTACTATCAGCGATCACTGTAAGATTTACCGCAGAATGCTCGGAGTCATGAGCCTGTGTTGATGTCACAATATCTTCGTGATGATCCGCCTGCAATTCTGCAAAATTATCAAGGGAAGATATTATTACCTGCTTCTTTGCATCCGAATCCAATATCCCCTGTGTGTGTTCATGAATTCCCGACACATTCGAACCACCGGCTGCATCTGTTCATTAAGTTCAAAATTTGTTGATGAACTGTACTCTTTCCCATTTCATTTTTATATTACATGAAATATTTACCCGCACGAGGAGCAGCCTCATCATTTTCCACCCCCGTAGGTGGGCCCCAAATACGCATTAGAAACGGTTTCAATTGATTTTTCTGAAGCTCTAACAATGTATTGTCTTCATTGCCTGCATTATTATCAAGAGCTCGTACGACATCGACGGTAGAAAAATTGCCTTTTAACATTATTCTTGCGACCTGAAAGCGAACATACCCACAATTCAATGATATGAGACTCAACTGCAAATCTTTTGGCTGATTGTTTGAATCTACCTTCTGCTGTCTCAGCTGTATGGCTCGAGTGACTGTCGTCCAAACATCACCTTTGCATGCTCTGAGAGCTTCTTTTGCTTCAACGACTGAGAGTATTCCAATGTCATTGTTCCTATCAGGCATTTCTTTACCCCTTGTTGAAACCAGAACTTGAACAGTTTCGATGAGATGTGGCCATTGATTGGTTAACCAGTCGATCGGATTTGTTGCTCCTTGCGCTAATGCTACTTGAATGTCATCCGCAGAAAACCCCTGCCTCTCTGCTTCACGTAGTAATTCAACAATTTCTAACCCTTGACGGGTGAGAGTTGAAATACTGGGCGATGGGGGTCCAATTCCTGAGTCTGGATGATAACGAGATTGACTGGGTTCCTACAACAAACGTCATTCAGAAATAAATATCACGTAGTAGTTTGTTATATTACTGCGAAACAAAATATCAATGATTATTCACAGGTATTAGAAACTACTGTTACTATGACTATTCCACACCGAGGCAACACCGCGAAAAATAAATAAGAAACGGTAATGATTGAAAGAATACAGCATCACTATTAATTATTCGTGTATAAAGCAGCGGTAGTTCTCGTGATTACAGGGCTGACTATAAGTTTACCCTAGAATGGTAGTAAAGATGCGTTGAATCAATAGAATTTCTCCTCGTGTTGTGGGACGATGATGATTGTAGAATAAATGGATGGTGGTGATGTACTTTCGGGTAAAGATCTGGGCTATTAGTCATTCCCATCGAGTCCTTCAACATAATCTCAATGTGATGATATCAATGAGTGAATTCAAACAATTGAACGATTGAATTCTGTGTACGATATTGACACATTCTCACCTCAGGATCACTCTCGTCTAAATAGACAATTCCTCGCTGCTCTAGACTAGTCTTCGGTTTCTTGAGTGTTCCACTGTTTTTCGGTACAAGTACGTCGTATGTCTAAGAAAATAAGAAATCAATTAAATAAATCTAATAGCTAGAATATATTGCCAGATTTCCTGGTATATTTCTGTGTTCAAATATTCTTTTACTGCAATTTCTGGCCAACCTGTGTAGCGATACTCTGCGGTGGTGGTGATGTCCCTCTCTCGATTGAAGCATTTGTTGGAGAAACCGGTGAATGTGCTGTTGGGGACGCTGAGAACAAGTTGATGGGTGTAGGGGATGGAGCCGGAAGGGGTGAAATAGCACCCCCTGATAATTTCGAATGCGCTTCGTCATCGAGCCAACCGATATCCAAATCTCTGATAGGCGAAGAAGACGTTGAGGTATAGGAACTCTTCGTTTTTATCGGCTGAACCGACGGCACTGGTAGTGTTATCGGTGACTCTATATCAAGCTTATCTTTAATTTGGTCTGGAAAACAATGAAAATACAGGTCAAAGAAATTAATCGGAATTGATGAGGGATGTTTGCTTGAATGAATAATAAATTGGGTGTATTCTAAACTCTAACATGTTTTCACTTCATTTTATTATTCATTCAAGGAGTACATAGTTTGATTCCAAAATGTAAATATGACATTATATGAACGAGGTTGAGCGATTTCATTTGAATATTTTTGTACCGAAAGAGAAGCTTATTTTCCGTCTCATTCTACCTTTGCTTTGTGTCACAACGCTGTCACCGCTCTCTTCACCGTTGGATATTTTCAATATGGGTGGTTGTTTTTCCGGATCAGGGCTGACATTTTCGACAGTGTTCGTCGGTGATTCAGAAACATTTGTTGGGCTCGGTGGAAGTGCATCTCTTCTCGTTTTGCAACAGACAATACACACACGTGTTTTTGCTTCATTCACAAATGTACAATGTTCACATGCCCATTCTTCAATAATATCATTAGTTTTTCTCTCATTTTCGAGTGATTGTTCAATTTTCACTGGGGCGGGAGGTGGTTTCTGATTATGAATGGATTTCGTATCCTCCGTTGGACCGTTGCCATTATATTCTCCAATTTTACTGAAGTCACAATCATCTTTTTTTTTAATTTGTTCATCTAATAATTTTTTTTGTACTTTGGCAGATATTTTTTGAGAATCTCTGTTACTACTGCTTTGCTGCGGTGTAACAGATCCTGCACGTTTATAGACAGATTCAACACCATCATCAGAAGAATTTGTATTCTTGGATCGCAGAATATTCACATTTCCCCTTTTCTCAACAGATTCTCGCTCAATTGATCCGCGGCGATTTTTCAATGTCTCATTACTTTTCACTAACACTCGGTCATAATCGCTCAAAGATCCTGCTCTTCGTCGAGGCCTACGATCGTCATCAGTTTCAGAATTCTGACGGGATGATGATGACAATCGAGAACGTTGATCAACTTTTATCGATCCAACTCGCTTCCGACTGTGACTATCGTCAGTTTCAGAGTTCTGTCTCGATGATGCATGTCTTCGGGTCAGTGAACGCGATGATTCCTCTATATGAGCGAATGACTGTGATTTTCGTGATGTCCTTCGATCTTCTTCATTCTCTGACGGCTGTCGAGATGAAAACGACCGAGTATCTAAATCATCATAATCATAATTGATTCCTCGTGATGATGCATTTGTTCCATTGATACGATCATCCGATCGCCAAGCTCTGATAATACGTAACAAGAAAAATGAAAATTCATATGAATAGAAAAAGTTTTCTCAATTGTAAAGTATTGTAAATAAATGTGGTGTATGCTTCATGTAACGTACCCGCGTCGACTATGTGACGTAGTTGACCTATTGTCATCCACATCTTTATAACCACTATGTCGTGATCGAGAGACACTTCCACGTCTAAGATTTCTAGAACTCCGTGAAAGTCTATCATCAAAGTCTGAATCGTCAGAATCTTCAGAACTTGCATCAGACGTAGAGTCTGGTGACCGCCTTGATCTAGAGGCGATTGATTTTCTTGACTTCTGACTGGGCGTGGGTGAGGCTGCTCTACTCCGTCGACTAGACTTGTAACTCCGCGCTGGGCTATGACACCGGGACATAGTTGTTGGCGGATATTGCGGCGGTAGCATTGCTTGGGAATTGTAGCCCATTGGATATGCCCACATAGCTGGATGATTCAAACTCATGGTTGATCCACCTAATGAACTATCCCAGGGTGTAGTAGGTGGATACCACATCACTGGCAGTCCCCTGGGTCCAATTTGTGCAATCGATTGTGCCTAACGGAATAATTATATTCTAATTTACGATGAAAAATCAGACTCATTAGCGATTGAAGAACGATACCGTCACCTGTTGAATCCCAGGATTCCACAACTGTTGAGTAGATAAGTCACAGACACTTGCGGACTGCATCATGCCCCTCACAGGTAATGGTGGAGTATTCAAGTTACTTCTGGGATTACCGAGACTCAGCGGTCTTGGAGTAGGTACATCACGGGATGGTGACTCCGGTGTCGAAATTCTGCGTCTGCTGGCATCTTGAGCACGCATTGCCTCCTGGTATCTTCTGTAACGCTCCTAGAATTGAATATAATTATGTATTGATAGAATGTATGAGTCGTTGGGAATGCCCGTATACCTGGAGCGTCGACATTTTGTCCATTCCCGAAGAAAGAGGATCAGTTATCGGAGACGAGGTGTTCAATGATTGAACAGATCGCGAAGTTGATAAATTTGTGCCTGGAGTTGACGGCAAAGGTCTTCCTTGTAGATTGACGTTGTTTCTTATCAAAGTTCCACTTTTATCGCTCAATGACATGCTTCCAGGACCCTGATTACTTGCTGGTCTTGCCTATAGGCGCGGAAACCTGATATTTAATACCTGCCACGATGGTGAAGGGACTAGTGAAGTGGCCGAAAATCAGGGGATGTTCATTGTTGTGTACACCCTCATTCTCAGAACTTGTTATACTATATTGACGACGACTTTTAAGGTGATACGTTTGTTCATATAAACATTCCCGTCTTTCTTTTTCGTGTATGGGGATATGGGACATGGGAATCATCAAAGCAACTATATTCCTGTGTCAACTAAAAAGCCCTGTAATATGTCTTTCAAGTCAATTTGATTACATATCTTAGTTTAAATAATTCAAAATAACAACCTTGGATGAAACATGACAATTTTAGAATGTGTATCAATTTACGATGGTCGCCTCGGTGTGATATGTCTTTCATTTCTCTTCTTTTCCTTAATCAAGATCTTAAACTAAAGAAGATAATCACAATGACTCGAGTTTTGAGTGTTTTGCAGCACTATTTTAGCAATGACACTTGTCGCAACCATCAGAGAAAACCACAACACAGAAATTAGCCGAGGTCGGCATAAATAGTCGAATAGATACATGAATAAATAGATGAATAAATAAATAAATAAACAAATAATTTAACAGAAACGATTTGCACGACCGTCAAAGATCAGGCTAGAGCGCATCCTACCTGAGTGTTTTTACGATTTCTTCTCGGAGGTGGAACTGGTGGATTCATTGGTATCTCGCCTTTAGGTGGAAGTGGTGGACGTGTTCTATAATCATCAGTGCCACTTATTCTTCGTCGTACATGGCCACGTCTTTTGGGATGCTTATGATTCATTTCGTCGCATGTCTCGCAGAAGCTCTCTTTGCATGTATCACATCTGGCAAATAATTTCTGTATACCACATAGAGCACATTTGCCCATGTTTACCGTCGTTGTCATTTTTTTTGTTTCTAATATCTTATTATTCTTTGCGATGACTGGCTGGGGGGTGGGGTTTGGTGTTCGACTCGATGGGAATTCAATCACTTCATAATCAGGATCACCACAGTCGCCAGAGAGTGAGGGGGGTGGAATTTTCGGTGGTGTTGGTGCACGCCGTGGTGATTGGTTTGTAGAATGCTGTTGTTCCTGAGCCTTCAAAACATGTTGATCAGTTTTTTGTCTGCACGATTTCCCTGATTTAGTTCTTTGCGATAATGAAACATACCATGACCCAGTGAGGCATTGAACGAGCCATTCGTAGTCGGGTTGATGGGTTGGAGATGGGCATTGGCCGCCATTTCTCGGGTCCAGGCTTCTGAAAGGATATTGTATTGGAAAAAACACGGGATCAATCTGATGATGTACCCTCTGTGCATGCAAGGTATTGATTTTTTCAAACATGCTCTAATTTTTCGGGAGTTGAAGTTAATTGCATTCACATTGGAAAAATTGCTAACTCAGTTAATTGTTGACTAACATCTTATGCATATATTCATATGCATGAGTGTGTACGAGAAGTGTTGGAGGGACAATGGGGGGAGAGTTGATGGGCGCGATCTATTTGTGAAACTAAGGAAAAGCATTGCTCTCTGTCCAAGAATAAACTTAAGCATCGATGCGACGCACACGTTTAATTCCCGCTTTACTTCCATCTTTATGGCAATATTTATTCGATCATCATGATCATCAACAGATATACACATGAGTCTCCAAGATGTGCATGCCCTACATTATACCAGTGATGTTTATATTTTATGTACGTAGATACGCTGACGCTGACGTAAGAGATGTGGGCATGCAGTCGTTTCACGAAACTCAATGCGGAAGTGCTCAAATAGAAGTAACAAAATATATTCGTTTTTCACATGTTTAATTGTCCTTCCCATAGCACCAGAAATATCATGACCCAATTGCGAACGATTCGATTTTGACGAAATGTAAAGCATAATTAAAAATGTAAGTGAATGGCTCATGAAAAAGCACGAATTTACAATAACACTCACACTCATGTGACCTAAAGAAGAAGTAAAGTTCTACACTTCTTATGTCAATTATTCCTCAAATGATGTTCAACACGGCGCTGATAAAACCGGCTAACCACGGATAAACCTGGTTGACGAGGTCTACGTGTGCCGGTACCAATCTTCACTGCCGTTCACAATTTTCTTATGAGCCCCGTAAAATACATCTGCGAATGTAGCAGTGTATGAACAGATAGGACGAGTACAAGAGTAGTCACCAGCCATTCTATTTTTATAACTCATATAGGCTACTGGATTGTTGCCACTTTCCGAAGCTCCACTCGAGACAAGTATCCACGATCACGTAAATATATTGGACGCATCTATATTTCTACCCGGAAGTCTCCGATGACATTTCGGTGTTCAATCTGTAATGAAGATAAATATGTGATGGAGAGATACATATGAAACTCTTGAATTACATGAGGCCATAATGATCATGGAATACGTTCCAAATACAGTGGCATGGTTTTTCAGGTTACCTCTCTGTACATTAATAACATGGACACAAAACAATGTGGCTGTATTTACTGATTGACAATTATGGATGCATATCGTAATATGTAGATAATAACATGTAAAACATATGCACAGATACATATGTCATGAATAACAATTTCAAATCCTCTGGTTATTTTTCTGATACGGCAGTTATAGATGGCGCAGTCATATTACTGATTTTCGCATTTCCATCTTTATCAATACATCATTATTCGTTAGTTATTCGTGAAATATTTATGACTCTCCAAGTTATCCTCATTATGAGAGGAATCTTCACGATTATTTCTCATAATTTAACGTCCATAAACTCTGTATAATATTATTTCAGCGGGAATTTTGAAATTCTTTTAGAAGAAAAAAAACACTTCCATTAGAGCAGCTTGAACTACAGCCAAATAACAGCGGCAGATTCAAAATATCCAACGGCCATTCTCGCCGCCTACATTCGCGCATGCGTATCGCAATTGTATTTTTTATTCATGAGTTTCAAGTAGTCCACGTTCGAGAAAGAGTGAGAACTCATCGACCCATAACCATTCAGCAGTGGGCAGTGAGTGGGAGAGTAGGTTTTGAAGAATTCATTATTTTCATTTTGCAAGATGTGTTGCACGTACTAATTTTATAAATAAATATCACGGCTTTTGTATAGGTTCTGTGTGCATCGCAGCGTTCATACCAAATAACCCCCATAATTCCACGATACATAAACGGCGTATAAAATACAGTAAATCAGGAGAAAAAATGCCGTTGTCATAATTCCATAAGAGCGTCTTTCTGGTCTCCAAAACCCGCCTGCCCGTAATATGATATACAATTTCATTCGTGTGTGGGACTCACTGATAATTTAATCGCATGGAATCATAATCATTTGTGGACTGAAACGCACAGCTTGTAATAGCACTTTTGCATGTATAATAACATTGAAGTTCAACATTACGACGTCATACAGTGCATGACGGTGAATCGATTGGGCGGGTGTAAAAGCAAGAAAGACATATTATTCCATCGTGATTGACTGAGTGAGAAAGCTGGGTGTAAAACGTGCAGGCACAGTGTGGATTAGATCATCGTATTACAGCATCCCTGGTTGTGAGCAGTTTTTCTCTCCTGCCGAGAGACCAGTGAGTCCCAACGACATTCATCTTCCCAGTAGTCCATAATAGAGCAGATGTTTGTTATGAATTGAATGATCTCCATCCGTATTGTTATATCTGTGTGACGATTTTGCGGAATCTAGAGAAGCAGGAAATGTTCAGGTTCAAATTAACAGACACGTACCCTGTTCAATATTAATTAGATTGCAGTATTATGATTGCATATGTGTGGTCAACTCCTCCACTTCTTTGATATAACATTCTGGTATATTATGAAATACTGAAGGACGGGGTGTGGCTAGTAGTTCTGTCAAATCAAAGTCGACAACCTGATTTGTTGTAGGTGTAGTGACTTGATGACCTATAATCAAGTAAATGAGTTGATAGCTCCTGAGTGTTCACTGATATGTTAGTTCACAGAGGTTATCAGTCTAGGTGGGCGTGTTCTACAAATAAAGGAAATTTTCGGGCCTCCTGTTGGGTATTACTGAAGTGCTAGTGGGAAACTACTGATCGGTATTAGATCGCTATAATAGTGATCACTCCAACTGCGTATCATTACTTCTAAAATTGAGTCATTATGAAGACGCCCCCACGCATAATTATTCATTGCTATCATGCATTAATAACTATATCGTTCTTTGTATGAATTATCGAATTATTCGGATAGTCGGTTTGTGTGTGATTAATTGACCAGCTGGTTCAAAACTGAATTTCACAGTCCCAAAGAAATTCACCAATTCACTTAAATTGATCCTCATCACCTACATATAATTGATATCTTGAATTTTTCAGAAGAACAACTTGAATCGATAAAGAATAAAAAATGGATCCAGCATTCCCAAGTCAGCATACAACGACTACGACTGTGACAACAAGCACCACCACACATACAGGTGCAATTAGGTTTGATCCTTCATACATAAAGACTGTGCCAGGAATGTTGAAAGCGATTCAAGTGGTGAGCGACGATAATATGATTGTGTCAATGATGAATCATCTATGATACATCAAGTTTAGAGATTTTATTCACTTTCAGGGCGTGAATCTTCTGGGATTTATATGCATATCATGTTCGATATACAGTAGTCACAGTCGTGGTGGATGGTTCAATTCAGTTGCCATGATTGGATTTTGGTTCACAGGAATTCTCTTGGCACTGTATCTATTTCACGTTGTTGATAAATTTTACAGGATACCATGGAATAAAATTGTGAGTGTTACTTCCTATTGAAAAATATCTCAAATACTTTTCATTCAGATCCAGGGTTATAGGATTTATCGGTGTAGCAATTTTTTGATTTTTTTAATTCCAACGTCAAAAATTGATTCCATTTGTTCAAATTGAATCCAAAATTCAATAACTTCTTACTCTGTCTCAATCACTTACACAACTTCACTCATCATGATCATGTGATTTTTTTCTATACTTCCACTGTGTTTAACAGTGAATGGAAACGAGATACATCGACAGGTATGTAAGCGTCTCCTCACACACAATGCCAATATTATCATTACTTTTAATCCAGAATTTTGTCGATAATACTGATATCCGTTAGGTTCCTCTATAGTAATTTCATTTGACTAGTTCTCCATGATTTCGTAATAGTCATACGCAGAATCATGAGAGAAATAAAACATTTCTTTTAATTGAATGTTCTCACCAACAAAAAACATTTAGTATGCAACACAGCACTTCACGGTTAACATGCTCTAAATAGGATAGTTTAGTATATCAAATTGCATAAATTTAATAACCTCATGACCATTCATATACTCATTCCTACCCTGTATTTGAATTTGTTTGACTCATACTAATATCCTTTTTATACGTTTGATCGAAAATATCAACAATATTTTACTATTTACATACATATATAAATGCACCTAATCAATTTTGACGCTTATTAGAGCGTTTACCGGGATTTCAATCGTTGTCGATGCGCTTCTGAATGCCGGAATTTCATTCAGCAAGATATTAATGCATTCGTTCCTTATGTCAAATTACACGAATTATTATTCTTTACAGGAATTCGTATTCTGTGCATTATGGACAGCGTTCTATCTTTTAGCTGCATCACTCGCGGCCGATTTCTCACGACATTCTGAAGCATTTGGTGTGGCAGCGGTAAACCAAATTCCTGCATTCCAAAGTTTATGTCTTAATCCGGAACTTTCCACATTAATAATTTCGGTCTCTCTGTTTTTTTTTGTGTGTAGTTCTTCGGATTTTGTGGTATGGCAGTCTATGGCTATGATGCCTACTTGAAGTTCAGGGCGATCAGGAGCGGGGTACCTGCTCAAGGTCAATATGAATCGTCCAAACAAGTATCAACTGTTACAAGCCCAGCTTACTAATTGATTATGCATTAATCATCAACGAATACGTTTTTGGAGTTGTAACTGAAGATTATCATACCCGCTAGACATATTATACCAACCTTCGTTGAACAGATGAACGAAATAAGCGTTATTATATATAATTCAATGTTGCATAGTTCGAAATATTTGTTATTAACATTATAACGTTATAGAAAGTAGCAGTTGCCTTCAGAAAAAATCTAAAAACGAGTATTATCGCATGCGAGCTAGGGACAGTTGTTAAACTGAATTCATTAACGAGTTCAAACATTGCAGAAAAGATTCTTAGATGTACAATGTAGGAATGTTTCGAAAACAAATGATAGTCATGCGAAGTGAATACGGGAGAATATAATTGAGCTAAAGACTGTACATATTTGTATATTTATGTGCACATCACATTTTTCGTTTTCTGTTTCGCAATCCAGTTACTTATTACATATGCACTTCTATATCTACCCATGCATCTTTTGATGCTGTTTTAGTCATTTTTTCGCCAACAAATTTTACTCCTAGGTTTATAATATGTCCCAGTGGTGACCCATGATTTTCAGAAATTCTTTTTTTAACTCACCATTTTCATCTTTTATCTTTTGGAAGAATCATCACATATAAGTGTAATATATAATTCCAAACTTTATTATACGCATCACTAATTTTTATGTTATCTGTTGAGTTACATAAACTCATGAGTACAAGGTTATCCTACACAGAGATGTTCATTCCTCTTTTCAAGGATATTAATTTATGAACGCCCGTAATGTACAATATTTATCATTTTATCTCTACAAAAAGATTTGGATGGCTTTTCAATACAAAATGGAGTCAGATCTCGCTTGCACTCTTATTATAAATAGATTGGAAAAATATAACGGCTTAATCATGAAAAGAAGAGAAAACTACTTATCGATTTCCGCGATTCTCATTGCAAAGTGAAATATATAATACATATGCAACGCTGCATGTGTAGATGCATGCGCACCTAAATAAAATGGACCAATTTCGCAGAAATCGAATACACAATACATACAATCCTCATGCGAGAAACATATGCGAACATGACGAAATAATGAATCATAGAATGTAAAAGAGCAATAGCAGCGATAATGATGTACTAAAAATACTAAAATGTACGCTTAAATGCGATTGGAAAAATAACGGATAATAAACAAACTTATTGTCTGAGGGAGGTAAATAAGTTGTAGTCTACAAATTTTTAACGTGTGGATAAAAATGTTAGTTTAATTCCTGTAAATAGGTTGTGGCCTGCGAGCCTGTTTCTTTCCCATACTCGACAGATCAATTGTTTTACCATTTGGCAATACTAATTTATTTTCTTGGTAATCAACAAAACCATCTTGTTCGTCCAACTGTTCCTCCTCGTCACATTTGATTCCAGTTTCATACGTATATTCACGTCTAATACCATCAGGATCAACATACCCATATTTGCCGCGGGTTATGCAATCGATACCAATTATTTCTTCTTTATATGAGCCATCGTCATTCTCAAAACCCCATGTAATCGATCCATCATCATTGTCTTCCCGCCATCGTCGGATAATCTGTGCGACTGGTTTTTTTTCACGATATGAGGTAGCCTTTTTTGGTGACTGTCTAATGAGAGCTTGTTGCTGTTGTGGTTGTTGTTTATGGTGTTGCTGTGAATAGTGTTGTTGCTGCTGTGGATGATGATGTACTGGTTGGAGCTGAAGATATTGTGGTTGCTGGGGTGGGAATTGTGGCGGTGGATTCGTAACTGGATTTCGTATTTCCTGTAATTCTTCAACTGGTTTGCGGAATTTGATCGGTTTTGGTGGACGATATTGAACTGGCGCTATATTTTCTTCAAGTGTTGGGCTTTGACGATTGCCAGAAGGCGTAAAATTCGGACGAATCTGGATAATGGATTCAGGTTTGGGTGTCAGTGGACTATTCGAAACAGGATAAATTGGGGATTGATAATTTTGTGGACCCGTTGAAACAATTTTGATAGGCGGTTGGTGGTTAGCATTCTCCTCGTCTTCTTTGCCCTCTTCACTGACAGGTTTTGTCGGTTGATCTTGCTGCAACAATTGTGGTGGCGGTGTTGATGGATTCTCTGGCTTCACTGCGTGTAGAAAATTCGGTCTTGGTCGCGCAGCAGTGAATGCAGAAAATTCATTGGCTTCTGTTGTCGGTTTCACTCTGAGTTTTTGATGGGAAGAGAAACAATAAAATAATAAATCAGAATGATTTTGCGGTTATGACGATAGCATTTATAATATCTATGTTGAAATGTCAAGGATAAATACTTGAGTGAAATTGGTCGACGGATACGTTGAGAGATAAGTGGTTGTTGAACTAGAGCGCTGGATGCACGACTTGCGGGTCGTGGTATGAAGCGTCCTGGGGGTCGTGGTCGTTGTGGAGTAACGCCAGTATCTACTTCTGGAAATTGTGCCCTAACTGCTTCGATGATACATATCAGTAACTAGAAACATACATAAACACATGAATGATTTATTAATCTCTTCGTGATTTATAAAACAACTTTCCTTATGTATATGAACCACCAGAAATTTCTATTACACGCACGGGTAAAGTTAAGTAAACCCCAGCACGTGCTGCGCACCAACATTTAAAACACTTTCTCTCTTCTCATCATACATATACAGTTCGATCTAGAACTGTTCAATTTAGCAAACATACCGCATTCCAGTTAATCCAATATTCAGCTCCTTTTTTATTTCATATACTGTCATTGAGTCAATGAACGGTAGTAACAATTTATAAAGTATATAGGTGTGTGTATGGGATATAAACGTAAATGACCTTTTTTTTATGAGGACAATCTTGGAGATATGATGATGATTATTGACTTTAAATAATAAGTAGCGTATCTCGCGAAGTTGTCTCAATAGATGAAGGAAAAAAATTATTCTCGAGCAAGATAAAGACCCAGTGAGACGTTAACCGAATTATGTGGACGGTGGGACGTGAAAAGTGACTTTCTCTTTCGTTGGGCAGTCACGCAACAAATACAAAAGTACATATATCTATTTATTTTTTTAACGAACGACTCTCGATTCGGTCGTTAAACATAGATACATATTAATATTGTAAAAGAAAAAAAGGGCATGAAAAAAAAATAATATTTGCAATAAATTCCCAAGTTTCATCAATGGTTTTTATGAGTGAAAAAAAAAAAAAAAATTCATAATTTATTCTCCATCGGCCTGCGAAGAGTAATTAATGATGAATTTATAGTTTTAGAGCATTGAAAGCTACGGGCGCTGAGGCGAAAGAATTTGCGCGGTACGCATGAAGGAGAAAGAAAAATCGCTCGCAAATATGCATCATGATATCGTGACACACATGATCTCATAGCTGTGTATCAAAAATCATTTAGGATGCACATTAAATCAACCGCAAGTGCAATTACGCCACATTCTGGTGTGTGGTATAATAATGATATCTGCTACTCTGTATAGTCATTACATGTGAACTTTGTTTCGCTAGCCCAAAGGATACTTTATCCTCCTGTCTCCTCACCTGCTTCGCTACAGGTAGAATTCTTCATATACATTCCAAGTGATTGGATTTCATCGCAAGAAAATTGACAGAATAATTTCAGATAATCATTATCCAGGTAACATCGCTGTTCATTCGCAACAAATCATCAGATTATTATCACAGAACATTAATGACAATGAAGAGGATCCCACAATTTTTTTCCTAAGAATAATTATTTATAAATCTAGACGGTTGAAATTGTTACCGACTATTCAGAAAACTCATCCTTATGAACTCAATACGATAGAATTATCGAAACTAGTGAAAATTGATAACATCTGATAAAATAACGAAATGTAATGACTTAAAACCAAAAAGTTATCAAAGAGGGGAAATTGAACTGATCAAGTTCATAAAAATAATTCAGTAAAGTCTTCATGAGAGATTGGTGAACTCTTATGATACAAAGGTGGATTAATGGATAATCATAGAAAAATATTGAATATACTCACGACAAGTTTGATCGGCACAGCCATGTCTTTCACGCGGTGTAAGACTGGGTGTGGTGTGTTATGCCGGACTATCTCGAGCAACTCCCCGTCCCCGTGTTCTTATACCTATATCCCCGTTAAATTGCTGTAGCACTACCCAAGACAGAGACCAACTTTCCTTCGATACATATACTGAAATTGTATCGCAGGTAATTCAACAAGTTGATGGAATTGGAGTCGTGTGTGTATCGTCGCTAAATGAATAACAATCACACGCACTGTTGTCTCTTTTCAACAGTCCACATCTATTATAAAATACAATCGAATTTTTTTCATTTATGCAATGCCAGGTACTGTTACTTTGCCAATAGTTTGGCCTGTTTGGCTGCTATCTACTTGAATGAACTTACTCATTGTATGTCTGCGTCGAGTCAACACCAAGCAAGATCTGCCGCGACAATGCGAATGTCATTTAGGATGCTGTGATGATGAAGTCTCATGCATCTCTAGAATGATGATATGCATGCAACATCTCTCACCATTAAGATCTAATTTAACCACAAGATTACCTTATTGCGGTCAACTCAGCTATGATATTTCCAACGCCATAGTCATTAATCTGCAATGAAAAAATATACAGGAAAATAGATAAAACTTTTTTTTTTCAGGAAAATAATTATACATTTCTCTTACCACATATCAATGCCATGGCAAGGTCATGGATATTTATATATCGATGGTTTTTTTTCTATCAATAGCAATGTACAATGATTGAATGTTATCTGACATGAATCATTGAATATCTTTTGCTATTATTCTTGACAGTGAATATGGATCATGTTTCGTATTGTTATTTTACTTCGAATGTTGGACTACGATATTGATACTGGAGGAAATCTCCTTTTTATTCATATTGAAAGCTAATTCTGAAAGGTTAGTTCGAATTTTAACAAGTTGATAGTATAATAGAAAGGAATTGGAAATAGTTCGGTTTTTTTGTTCAAGAAATTTCTCATTAGAAAGCATATTTTCAGTTTGAGTTTTTGATCGAAGCTGATAAAACACTGTTTGGTATGGAGGTACAGACATCGTTTGCCAGCCGAGTGAAATGATGGGGGGAAAAGAAAGAAACGGATTCATTGATTGGAATAACTTGAGCACAAGTTGAAGGGATATCGTAAAATGTGAAGTGATAGCTGTCATTTGTTATCAATCATATGATAATTTTGTATCATTCCACTAATTCATTGATGAACTGCACTCAAGTATAATTTATACAATTTTTTCACCAGTTCTCGATGTACTGTTGATTAACATTGTGTCAAATTGAATTTATGTCAACGACATAAATAAAAACAATTACATGCACTTGTTGATAATGATATACATCTCATAACTTGCCTCTAGCTATTTTCTGTTCTAAAATTACAATTCTCGTTGGTCGTTATATTAAGTTGACTATACAACTTGATGTTAACTGATTGCATAATGCATTCATATACACAGGTAATATGACAATTATAAGAAGGTTATGTTCAATAAAATTTGCTGGCTATTACATATGCAACACCCTGGAGAGAAAGTATTTTGCATTCATATCAGGGGCGGTGAAGAAAAGCGTAAAGTATCCAGTGAAAAAAGGTGTTTTATCTTCCTCTCTGCAGCCTTATGATTCGTTCCATTTTTGCAACGTAATGTCTTACAGATGTTCCAAAAGTGCTCGACTATGAGGTTAGGAGGGAAGCGATAACATTAAGGGAGAAACATGAAACAACCAACTGCATTTATGTGACCATCTTGCGAATACCATTTTGTCTCACCTGCTTGTTATGCCCTGTTTGGCAGACAACACGACCTCGTGTAGCTTGACAAAATCGAGCATGAGAAGCGCGCCTAGAACAAGCGAGAGGCAATAGCGTGTGAACCTGAAATGTCTCTCATTAATCCCTATGCATAGATATAATATACCTATATATGCAGATGACGTTTTGTTTCCCCATTCATATTATTATATATGGTTTTTTTCTTCGTCATTTCATTTCCCCTCCGTCTAGTCAAGCCAATTCTGTGAGGATTTTTATGGATATTCAAAACATATACGAAATATAATTCTCATTTATTCAACACAAATTGAATTGTGAGAAATATATTGCAGTTTGAAGAGGGAAATTTACATCCATTTACATTGCATCCTTTGTTTGTCAATGCTTTATAGTTCATTTATGTGTATATATTGTAGCGAGCAATACATAAAATTGAAAAAGTCGCTTGAATTTTTGTATACCATTTTTTACAGAATTTTCTGTACAGTGACAACATTCAACATAAATCTCTCAACATGAGACAAAGGCGAAGAAAAATCGGCAGGAATGTTCGGTGCATGCTCCAAAATGAGATGGTCGATTACATATATATGTATGTGTTGTGAAGAAGGAATCCATAGGACTCACAGGAGTTAGCCAGACAGATGATTTTATGCCGAGAGGCTGGAACTGCCCCCCCAATGCGAAACCGGTTCCCGCGCTTCGCTTTTTCGCAGTTCTTTTTTTTGTTTTTGTTTTTGTTTTACTACTATTAATTTTATTTATTTTCTCAGACATACGAAGCGGACGCTGAACATTGTGGCGGCCATTCTTCACCGCCATCACAATCGCCAAGATGAGCTCTATTCAATACGAGTATCGTAAATGAAAACAAGGGTAAATCCTCAGACACTCTTACGTTGATACGATTCCTGCCATGATTTAATACGAATCATATCTAACTTATATTGACAGAGTGGAATCTGTTATGAATATCCGGTGGAATTTCCATGAGTGATAACTTCAAACTCATAAAATGTTCCAGTATATGAGTTGGGTTATTTAAAGATGTTATACAGACAGCGAGAGCTTTTATTTATTTGACCGTGTGGTTGCGGCTCGAATGTGAAGTTTAAAACCAGACGGAAACCATTGCGAATAAGTCAAGGGGAAAAATGTAGTCAAGGCCACCATTGGCATGAATTTAGCTGGCATACTTTCCAATTCCTCCTTTCAAGGGCTCCGAATGGTTTTCTTTCGTATTCTTCTTCTTCTTCTTCCTCCTGCTTTTTCTTCATCATCTTCTTATATTCTTGTTCTTCGGCTTCTTCCCCTACACCTCCTTCCTTCCTTTACTCTCCACTTCACGACGCCGGCTTCCTCTTCTACCCTGTGGTCAGCCCTCACACGCGTTCATGATCGCCAACAGTGCTCGTCTCACGACTTCGAAATCCGTACGTCAATTTTATTTATTCTTATATTCATAATTATTGTATCCATTATGTATCATTCAATTAATATTCTCAATTTCTTCTTCATTTTAGCATAAGGTATCAATGTTTGATAATTTTATCGAAAGTGTTATTAATCATAATTGTCATTTGTTGGAGTTGCAATATATGAAGAAGGAAATTATTGCGGACCAATATCACGAATCTGTAAGTAATACTTTCATTAATATGAATCGCCGAATTCATCAACTTTTTTACATTGATGTGAACGAATTTATTGGATATAATAAAGTAGTCTAATTTATGTTAATGAAATTGTATTTGACATTGAGAAATTACGAACCTTTGTCACGCCATGACTTTTTGATCAAGGCTACAACGAAAGTAAGAATTCATAATGAAAAATGCCAGAGAATTTCATTCGCATCCTTTGTATATAATTATCGTGGTATATTTTCTCTTCAGTGAACTATAAAAATAAAAGATAGTGAACGGTCTACATAAAAACTCTACGACATTTAGCAAAATAAATATTCAATCAATATAAGGTTGAACAATATTTAATAACTTTCATGAATTAATTATGTGAATTCTGTATCGTCATGAAAAGTCGTATCAATTTATCATTTTCTATTCCACTATTTCCATTCTATTCACTCATTTTATATGCTGATAGTTGAAAAGTCTGGAATAAATTTAATCTGAATGATTTGTGAGTATAGGATTAACGAAGGTATTGTAAACGTGCACGACGAAATGTACAAAGAATCCTTAAGGCTCGCTAGACAGCCTCACCTGACTACTACACACGCAGACTCCGGTCAAGGTCGTACGATTGGCGTTCTTTTTTGCACGTTCCATGATTCTACCCGGTGTCTCAAGTATAAAGGCACATTATAGCGAGCCATTTTAGTGTTCATCTGATATATAAAGTACGGTCTGGATGTGGATCAGATTCATTTTATCCTGTGGACATAATAATGTTGGAATGACCTACCATGTTCTGTTTATTGATATACAAGGTAAAATTAGATTATATAAATTCGCACAAGTGTCAAGACTTGGTAACTCCACCACCGTTGGCGGATATTCACAGTCAATGGGGTAAGAGTTTCCGTTCCTTGATGCTGTTCTCGCCAAATTGTTCCCAACTCACTATTGTTATTATTGATCTATTGTTATTTGATTGTGGAACTGTCTGTACTTCATATGCATTGAACCCTGTTCACTTCAATAATGGTGATTTCATTGTGGTTTTCCACAAATTCAAATAAAAAAACTTCCTACCTCACAAAACTGTTGATTTGTGTTCTGGTTGTCGGAACCCTCTTAACCTCAAATCCAGATGATTGCAGAAATTTGTAAGCATAAATTGGATCACTCGGCACTCATGCGGATGAAATATAAGAATTCAAGCAATTGTCCGAGCAATTCATCTGTGTATCATCATTGACAATTTAGAGCATGTTTCCTTTTCAAATTTAAATGACTTCGTTGATAATAAAATTTTCTTCTAAAGGCACAACAGGAATTTATATTATCGGTACTCGGTATAAAACGGTCTGCGCATATTCGAATAAGTGTATTATTGCGCACCACTAAAGTTCACGAAACATTTCACCTGCCAAAGCGACTTTGTATAAGATATTTATAAACCTTGAAAACAACATTTTATAGCGTCTGTACATCAAGTAATCGTCAAAAAATTCATTTGTGACTAATAATAATAACGAAAAACGTATAAAATAATCAAAATGGATGCTGAGTCTGTGGATCTCGAAGACGGAGAAGTGGTCGATGATGAGGTAAATGATTTTCAACTTCTCAATTGACAAGTATTTATAACCTCGATATCTGAAATGCAATAATTGAGTGCATAATCCTGTTCACATTATAATAATTATCCCACAGCCGATTGATACATTCGGTGCATATCAAGTTCTACAAAGACCACATACAACAAACAATTCTAATACTATAATTGTAGCGAATTATAGCGACGAATCAGAAGATTCATCAGACTCTGGTAGTGATTCAGATAGTCAAGCTGCTTTACAGAGGATCAAACGGCCAAAACTCAAAGCAAGAAGACGAAAAGCTGATGCCGATGGGTCCAATGTACCTGATAAATATAAAATATGGTGTACGCAAGTACAGGAGGAGATATTAACTGAGGACTTAGTGTCGTGCGGTGTAAGGAAAAAAATGCATCAAGGGAGAAATGTTGAAAATTATGATATACCGAGACATTACAAAACCAATGGCTATAAAGCGAACAATAATAGTTCTGATGATGAGGTGGCAGCAAATGCTAGGACTACCAATAAACGTACTCATGCAGATAGGCGTAATGTAAAACTTAGGTTAGGCAAGCGACAGAGTTCAATGGACGTTGATACACAGAAGGGTTCTGTGAAGACAATGTCTAATTTATCTACCACTGTCGAATCGTCAGATTCGGCAGTTGCCAGTGATATAGCAGAGAAGCTGAATGAGAAGAAAGATTTACTAATTAGTGAGTGAAAACACTTGTCCGCTTAAAAAATTAAATTAGACTAATATTTCGTTATCAATAGTATTTTCGATAATATTTCTGAATAGAAAGGATTGTCCGTATTATTGGAAGAGCGAAAGCCATGGAATTCTACCAGAAAACAAAAGAAATTGAGGAAGATGGGGGCATGTTAATTATGAATGGGTCAAGAAGACGAACTGCTGGTGGAGTCTACTTGCATCTTGTGAAAAATGACGACCATATACCCCAAGAGAAAATAAGGGAAATATTTGCTGTGGATAAGAAAGAGGCTGTGAACGAACGTAGGAAAGCTGAAGCTGCAAAGATACGGGAAAAAGCAAATAAATTGATGAAAAATCTAGAAAGTAAGAACTGATGAATTCACTGAAAGACATTCCAATGGAACTATATTCTATCAACAATATTTTCTTAATTTCAGATGGTTCCGAAAAAGATTTGCCTGCATTGTTAACACGCGCAGAACTCTCCACCCAACAAATTGCCGATGAAGCAAGATTGAGGCGTGGTGAAGGCATGGACAGGATTCCTGTTGATTCGGATCTAACGGTGTCAAATCCACCACCCAGTCCTGCAACTGATGATCCCGATCATTCCGAGAATGTAACAGTCCAAAGACGTATTCAAGATTACAGTGAAGATTTTCTTGACATAGGTCTTGATATCGACAGTATGGAGATGTTTTGAATGTTACACGCGCACGTTTTCGATGCAATTTTGAATAGAATACAATTCGCAGTCTATATCATTTTGATATGACTGATACGATTACGAATTTCCGTTATAAATGATTTTTTTCCAGTGTCTCGCACATCTACACTACACTTCATCGATTATATGCATTGTAGATACTATATTAATAATCTAAAAATGCGTTGGCGCCAGTATTATTTCACTCACTCATCGCAATTGCTAGAGATTAATCTTCTTTTATTTTGTATAGTCATAAACAGGATTCATGTCAAAAGCTTTTTTTTATGCTGAAGAAGCATCGTGAGTAAACTCGAGAAATAATACTGGTTAGGCAAATGATAGTTTGGGGGTATTATAGACAATTTGGAGAGTTATGTAACTGTTGTCATCGTTCACTTCATTTTAATCAATCTACAATCGAACATTCAGCAATCCTATCTTGCGGGCGTCAACACCATGTCTAATTACACGATTGATATTACTAAGCTACTTTTTTAAAATCGGACACCAATCAATAACAACATATTTTGTACTCATAATGAACATTCAAACTATTGACTATCAGCATAGCTCAATATATCAAACAATAGGTATGAACAAACAAATGAATGATATTGTTATTACATTTAATAATAAAATGATTGGTGTTTTTCTCCAAGGATAACAATAAAGTTAATTTTTGTGTAGCTCTTCCTCTCAATAGAGTTATGGCGAAGTAAAAGTTGTAGTCTCTTGAGATATCAGCACAATCACCCCATTCAGTATTCAACTTAGGAAAACCTGATTATTTTATCGATTCCCAAAATTCCTGAATGTTAATTCAAAATTTTCGACGATGTGATTGTTCACAGCCATAGCCAATCAACAACACCATCTAATGTATCTGAGTGATTTTACAAGTTAGTTCGTAATTCTGCCCTGTAGAGAGCTCTTGTACTGTTGGCGAAACTGGTTTTGACTCATTTTTCATCCCCCCTACTCCATCTCAGTCGCTCGATTCACATCGAGAATAATGGCTGCATAGAGTTCACATTTTACGCTGCCGTAATTCCATAAATTTCAATCAATATATTCCTTATTATATTAATTTTAGAAGCAGGAAAATATCATAATTCTTCAGCAGTTCCGTCACGAATTGATATTAGTATCATAAATTGGTTAGATTGGATTGGTGCTAAGGATTCGTTTGATTCAACTGGTAGGTCGAGGTTTCAGAGCTCACAAGCTTGGTGAGATTTCCTGAAACAGGCATGTCGGAAAGTGAAGCTGTCGCATCTCAACAAAAACAGCAACAACAGCATTTTGCCCAGCAACAACTCAATTCAAATCCAATGGCGAATATGACATGGCAATATCCACCACCAGGAAATATGCATATGTATCAATCATTCCCAAAGTAAGTTGTAAATCCGTATACATATATACATATATATACTCATGTGAAGTATGATTAGCAACGAGAGTCGAAGTTCTGAGAAATTTATTTCCTGTGTGACTCATATTATTGATGGTTTATTTCGATTCTGTATGCAACGCTTCGATTGTTTCAGTCAAATGTACGGTCAAGGATATAATCCTCAGAACCAAATGTATTATTATCCTCAAGGAATGATGCCAGGCTATGGACAAGCTTTTAATCCTCAACAGATTCAACAGCAACAGCAAAATACCCAAAATAACCAAGGCAAACTTCAACAAGGACAACATCAGCAGCAGCAACCACAGCAACAACAACAAAACCAACAACAGCAGCAACAGCAACATCCACCGATACCTGGGCAACCTATGGCTCTTGATGATGATGCCGATCTTCCTCCTTTACCACCTGGACCACCACCCCCCACACAACCGCCTCAACACAATAATCAACCTCAACCTCAATTACAGAATCATCCCATGTTCGTGTACAATTCTTTCCCCTACAATGGATGGAATGGTACACAAAATGACATGTCACGTGAGTAAAATGATTAATTATTTGAGAGTAGTTACGAGAGTTGAATAATATTGAGGCCTGAAATTACGAATTCAATCATGACGCATACGCAAATTGGTATCATCAGACTTCATAGTAATATGTTTCATTCAATCTGTTCGTACAGAATACAATGGACAAGTACGCTTTAGTCTACCGAACAAGAAAACTGGTTTAGGTTTCGTGCCATCTGGCAACAGTGGGGCAGCCAAGAAAAAGCGTCGGAAGAACAAGAATGCAGCTCAATTCAACAACTCACAATTTCAGGCAAACAACGTAATAACTAATTTCCCATCCGGTGGCGAGATAAAGGCTGAACTACCACCATTACCTCCTGTACAGAATGACAACATGATGCCCGTGTTGCCACCTGCATTACCACCGGTAATGAAACCGCCAGAAATCGTTGCGCCGCCAATTGTATCAAAACCAACACTGCAACAATCACCGCAGCCAAGTATGAAAAAACCTACGGTAGGTAGCACTCCAGTTGCTTCGAGTCACAATCCTGTTGGCGATTGGCCCGACAGCTTGAAGAATTACGTAAATCGTTGTTACGAGAAGTGTAAAACAGCGGTTGATAAGGATCAAGTCGAAATAATATTGAAGGGTAAAATAACTCGCGCCGCTAATGATGGCTCGCTGTGGGTCAAAGATTGGGATAAGGAGCCGTTACCAAGTATCCATAGCGAGCGTATGACAATGACAATAAAACCAAAAACTCCAACAATAAAAGCAAACAGTCCATTAGTAGTTTCGCCAGGGGGGATGCGAAAGTCAGGCCTCTCAACATCACTTGGGGCACGTTTAGGTGCGCGTCTAGCAACAGGACATCGAAGATCAAAATCTCGTACGCGATCGCGATCTCGCTCACGAAGTCACAGTCCACCAGCGCGTAAATATAGTAGGCGTAGCAGTTCGTCTTCGTCGAGTGCAAGTGAACGTGGTCATGATTATAAGCCATCGAAAGCAAAAAAATCAAATCGCAGCAAGGCCAATCACACAGCAAAAAAAGCCAAGAAATCAAAACAACCTAAGTCACATTTCTATTCCGAGTTTGGTTTAGCTACAGGAAATGGAGAGGAATTGGGTACCAAGGAAAAACTACAACAACGGGCAGCACGATTTAATGATCCCATTACCAAAAGTTCTAATAATGCTAATAAAGATGATATCGCTAGCGAATTAGATTTCACAGGACTTCACATTATTGGTACCTGCAAAGACATAGAGAAGCCGTATTTGCGTCTAACCTCGGTGAGTTTCTGTTCTACCATCTCAATTATTCTGGTTGAATAATTTAAATAGTTATCGCAATTCTAATTATTATTCATTGATTTTAGGCTCCAGCTGCATCCGCGGTACGTCCGGTAAGTGTTCTACAAACTTCTCTGGCTCACGTGAAGAAACGATGGGTATCGGAGCAGGATTATAGATACGCGTGCGATCAATTAAAATCTATTCGTCAAGATTTAACGGTCCAAGGTATTAGAGACGCATTTACAGTACACGTTTATGAAACACACGCGCGCGTCGCACTCGAGCGTGGCGATCACGAAGAATTTAACCAATGTCAGACTCAACTTAGAATGCTTTATCAAGATGTCGGCGGTGAAAATCGTTGTGAATTTGTAGCTTATCGGATATTATACTACATCTTCACAAAAAATACGCAAGGTTAGTTATTTGTTTTACTCATATGATTGAAGGGAGGTATGGAATTTTTCTGTCGACTACAGTCCTCAGTACTTACAATAATGTTTCATTTGCAGATCTTACAACCATTATAGCGGACCTAACAGAAAATGACAAAAGTGACGAGTGCGTTAAGCACGCGTTGAAAGTACGATCCGCCTGGTGGTTGAATAACTTCCATTCATTCTTCAAGTTATACAGCTCGGCGCCGCGAATGGCCGCGTTCCTCATGGATTGGTTTATTGCGCGGGAACGCAAAAGCGCACTGAAGCTCATGATCAAGTCGTATGTATATACTTTATAAAAAAAAACACCAAAATTTTTTTCTGTGTCCCCACTTTTATCCCACCGTTAATCCACTGGACATTTTCAAATCGCCGGACATAGAGTTGCATCGTGTTGGTTCTGGTCATAGAGGCCGGAAACAAATAATCGATTTTTACTCATCTCACCTTCTCTTCCCCCATTATATGTCTAACTTTAAAGAATTTCTGTTTCAGGACAACGGTGCAGCGATTTAAAAATTTTATATTTCACTTAAACTTTTCTTTTTTATTTTTCTTCTCCAATCCAACATATATTCACCATTGAGTGCCTCTGAAATAACTAATGAAATGATTTCTTCTGCTGTTTAGCTATCGACAAAATTTGGCGGTTGATTTCATCGTAGCAGAATTGGCCTTTCAATCTTTGGACAAGTTTTATGAATTTGTGACTGAGTTCGGGTTGATTTATGCCGATCCGGCGCGGCAACTTCTCGATTGCAAAGCCAGCAGTGGTTCCATAGGTGGTTGGTAAACCCAGCGGCATTTGCCCTTGTTCTCTTGTCAAAACGAAAAAAAAATGCATCCTTTCGTAAGAGACGAAACCGCGCGCATCGCCGCGCGTCTCTGTACATATGTACAATTTTGTATATATACATACGTATATCGATTCACAAATATATATATATGCATGTATATCCTCATCGTTCATGCATATATATATATGGCTGCTCATAATCGTCGGTTTTTATCGCATTTTCACTACGTGAACAATGGGATGTTCCGGGCATATTTTTTTACCTGGGATAAATCCACCACCTCACTGGTAACAATTGCGCTGCGTCGCTGGGCGAAAACTTGAGCTCAAGTAAACATTGGTTGAATTAACTACATATAAAGCTCTTCGAGTGAGCATAAGGAAAAAAAAAAGAATTTGTACATATATCTGCAAGGATAATGAAGAAGACGTTCCCACTATATATTGTGTACATGATGAATTGAGAGTGGGTTGATTCGTTTGATCCTCTGTTTAAAGATTATAAAATAATGAATTTATGCGGACTCGACTGACACACATCACGTTGGAACAGCAAATTCCTAATTTGATGATATTATATACATAGATGTACATATATATATTTATATAAAAAGTAT